>CAUYSK010058770.1:0-31790 GCA_963575035.1 Avahi laniger | reverse complement strand
ACATTGCACTCTTTGTGTACATATATACCCGTCCCCTCCTCCCTCCTCCCCCCTCCCCTGCCCACTATCTAATAGATGCAATTCTTATATATGCACTTATGTGTTGATCCGTTAATACCAATTTGATGGTGAGTACATGTGATGCTTATTTTTCCATTCTTGGGATACCTCGCTTAATAGAATGTGTTCAAGCCCTTTCCAGGAGTATATAAGAGGTGCTATGTCACCATTGTTTCTTAAAGCTGAATAATACTCCATGGTATACATATACCACAGTTTATTAATCCACTCATATATTGATGGACACTTGGGCTGTTTCCACATCTTTGCAATTGTGAATTGCGCTGCTATGAACATTTGAGTGCAGGTGTGTTTTTCATAGAGCGACTTTTGCTCTTTTGGGTAGATGCCCAGTAACGGGATTGCTGGGTCAAATGGTAATTCTACTTGTATCTCATTGAGGTATCTCCATATTGCTTTCCACAGAAGCGAAAACAATTCTAGGTAATAAAAATAAAATAGGAGGCATCAACATACCAGACTTGTTATCTTATTTTTATATTTAGGAGTGCTAATAAAATTGGGACTGATAACAGGTCAAAGTTACTTTAATTTCCTAGGTATTTCTAAGAGTTGACATTATGATTAGTATATGTAATTAAAACTGCTAGATGTAAGGCTGGTGGCGGGCAACCCTCCCATCCCTAGAGAAAAGGAGGAGCCCATGAGTCCCGCCCTAAAGACTGTAACAAAGAACTCTCCACTTTGTATGCCAAAAGTTTGTGCCAAAGAAAAAACCCCATCCCCCAACTCTAAAATCTTTATAAGTCCACTCAACACTTCTGAGTGTGCGACTTCTCTGGCCCCCTCTCTTGGGACCAGTGAACCTCACACAGGAGCGCTCTCTTTCCCCCTTCCCCAATAAAGCCTCATTGCTTGCCCTTTTCACTCTGCTGGTCTTTCTTTCTCTGCCACCGCCCATCCAAAAACCTTACATTTGGTGTCAAAACCCGGGAAGGGCAAATGACTCCGCTGGGACCGTGGTCTCAGGGTGGCACCCCCAACCCCTTCCGCGGACCCTCCGGACAAGGATCTTTGGCCACGCCTCAGGTCCCTGATTCTCTCTCGGCCTGGGCCAGTCATTCTGTGTTATCTCAACCTGAATCCCCCACTGGGAGTCTCTGTTCCCCGAAACAGATCCTGTTTGGGTCAGTTAAACCATGGGCCCATGTCAGAGGCTCTCCCGTTCCAGGGCTTAAGGTTATTCAGGGACGCCTCATTTCCTCTCTCCCTGTTTCCATTCCAGCGCGCTAGTCTCAGGGAGACGTTCCCCAGACTTCTGTGGCCTCTGTAGTCAGGAAACTGTTCCTGTCTGTTTCCCCCATTCAGGTTGGGGTGACATGGGTAGCCAATCTTCTAAAATTCCTCGTGAGATGCCCTTAGGGTGTCTACTGGCCAATTTAAAAGCCCTAGATTTAAACATCCGGCCCAAGTGCCTCATTTTTTACTGTCTGACTGATATATAAATTGATCAATGACTTTCAATGGCCTAAAAATGGGACTTTCAATTTCAATGTCTTACAAGACCTTAACAATTTTTGTCACAGGAACAGCAAATGGTCAGAGATCCTATGTCCAAGCCTTTTTCTGTCTGCACTCCCGTTATCTCCCTCTCTCTCTTTTCTCTCTTTCTCTCCCTGACACTGTCCTCTCATCACCTGGTACTATCTCTTCCTGTCTCTCCAGATGCCTTCTCAGCTCTGTTTCCCTTAACTCCTTCAGATCTCCCCTACACAGACCTCAGGCTATCTACACTCTCCAGGCTTTCTTCTACCTGTGCTTGTGCTTCACCTCCTGGCGTGGCAGGTGAGAGGGGCCGGTGGTGTGCCTTTGGCAGACTAGAGAGGCCTCAGGATCCCACCTCTGCCGACGAGCAGTGCTAGCCTTCACTTTCATTGCGCCAGGATGGCTTTCGTGGGAGACCCTGACTCCCGCGTGTTCTACTTGCGATGACGCCCCTCCCTTGGTCAAACCTGTAACCCTGCACAGGTCCTTCTGGCTCACAACTCTCCTCTCTCTCCAGATCCCTCCCCACCACCCCTCTTAGACCTCCCTCCAGTAGCCCCCCGCCTCTGCCTCAGCATCTGGGCCGCATCCCGTTAGGCACTGTGCAGGGTCGGCAGGCATACAGTGTGCCCAGCTCTGCAGTCCCAGGGCAGGGGGGCGGCCCCCATCTGCTGCTGGAGGCGCCCAAGCTGCGGGGCTGACAGGCTGCAGTTCGCGCCAAACAGGCTCAACATGTCTTCCTAAAGGCGGGCTTGGGCCCCGCCGTCACCGCTGCAAGCCCAGCAGCCGCCAGCAGCAGCAGCACGGCCAGCGCACACACAACTGCTCCTGACCCAGCCCTTCTCTGTCCACTTCGTGAGGTGGCTGGGGCCAAGGGCGTCATACAAATACATGTTCCCATTTCCCTTTCCGACCTCTCCAAGAAAAAAAAAAAGTCTAGGCTTGTTTTCTAATGACCCCACCACATACACCAAAAAATTTCACTACCCGGTGGCCTTCCTCAGCCGCCTTACAGACACTCTTATCCAATATACTCGCCTAGACCCTACCTCCCCCACAGGAGCTACTGTCCTTGTAACCCACTTTATTACCCAGTCATCTCCTGATATCAGAAAGAAACTCAAGAAGACAGAGGAGGGCCCTCAGACCCCTATCCAAGACTTGGTAAACATGACATTTAAAATCTTTAATTCCTGAGATGAACAGGTAGAGGCCCCAAAACGCCGCATTCACCAAAAGGCACACCTGCAAGCCCAAGCCTTGATTGCAGCCCTGCGGCCGGTGGGACCCAGGAAGCCATACATCTCATCTAAGGCGACCGGCCGCCCTCCACCAGGCACCTGCTTCAACTACAGTAAAAAGGCCACTGGGCCAAGCGGTGCCCGCAGCCACGCCCACCCACCAAACCTTTCCCGGCATGTGGTCAAGAGGGACACTGGAAAAGTGACTGCCTCTTGGGACAAAAGCCCGGAGAGCCAGTCCTTCCATCACTAGACCTGCCGATGGTGGTTTTGGGTCTGGCTGCCAAAGCTTAAAGAGACCCCGACTCAGCGACCTCAATCACCCTCACTGAGCCCAGGGTAACAATCAAAGTAGCAGGTAAGGCAGGGTGCTTTCTGGTTGACACGGGACTACCCACTCTGTCCTGCCTTCTTTTTCAGGCCCTACTTATCCTTCCCAGGTGTTGGTCATGGGTATTGACAGCAATTCCTTTCAGCACCCCCCACCAGTCCCCTAGCCTGTCTAATAAATGACCCCCCCATCACCCATTCCTCCCTTATCATGCTCTCCTGTCCCAACCACCATCCACTTTTCCTTCTGAACCTCTGCCCTTCTTCTTCTTCTCTCTCTCTCTCTCTCCAGATTCCTCAGCTTCACCCACAGCCTCTCCCCCCTTACCAAGACCAACCCCTCCCCAGGACAGACTTAACATTGTTTGTTAATGGCAGCTCTTCTGTGAGAGATGACAGCAGGTGCCAGGCAGCCTATGCCTTTGTCTCACTGATTGCTTTTACCCAACCCTTACATCTAGCCAAAGGCAGCTTCTCCACACCCACATGGACAGATACCTGCCTCAGCCACCAGAGGCTGACTCTGATATCTCTCACAGGGATATACACCCTGGCGACTTGGTACTTCTTAAAACTCTTCACCCTAAGCCTCTTGAGCCCCGGGGAACAGGGCCTCATACAGTCGTTTTAACAACAGCTATGGCTGTAAAACTTCTAAATGACCCTACCTGTTTTTGGCATCATATCTCACGCATCAAAAGGTCCCCACCTCAAGATGCTTCCCTGTCCTACTCCTGCCACAAGGTAGGTCCCACTAAACTCTGTCTTACCTGGACTTCTATATCTTCTGACCCTTCTAACAGCTGCTCCTGATTCAATTTATGTCTGAAGATTTAAGATACGCAAGTCCCTCCCCTCGGGATTCACCTGCTACATCAATACATCCACCCTGGATCCTCGTTTCCCTGTCATAGTAGTCCCTTAATTAACTCTATACGATTTTGCAGATCGCCTACAAATTACTCTAGAGACCACATCTACTTCGCTGGCCTCACTACAAAGACAACTAACTTTGCTGTCTCAGTTCCTCCAGTGCCGTCTACAGGAGCTATCTCAAGTGACAGTAAACCAACTACTTCTTCATCCATACTTCCCCCAATCAGTCAACCCTCCACCAGTCAACTCTGGCCCATAGCTCCTGACTACATCCCCTCACAGCAGGAATTATTCAGAAAGAACGGCGCCCATCATATCATAACCAAAAGGCTGGAATGTAAGGCTGGTGGCGGGCAACCCTCCCCTCCCTAGAGAAAAGGAGGAGCCCATGAATCCTGCCCTAAAGACTGCAACAAAGAACTCTCCACTTTGCGTGCCAGAAGTTAGGTCCAAAGAAAATCCCCCATCTCCCAACTCTAAAACCTTTATAAGTCCACTCAACACTTCCGGGTGCGCGACTTCTCTGGCCCCTTCTCCTGGGACTAGTGAACCTTGCCCGGGGGCACTCTCTTTCCCCTTCCCCCATTAAAGCCTCATTGCTTGCCCTTTTCACTTTGCTCGTCTTTCTTTCTCTGCCACCGCCCATCCAAAAAGCTTACACTAGATAGAAGGGAAACAATTCTGTATGAAATGTAAGATTTTTTTTAAATAAAAAGATTATAAGACATAGAAATATTAATAGTTTTGTAAAAAAGATGATTTTGTCTAATTTATAGGTTTTAAAAACTGTTTTAAATTAAATAAGTGATGAAAACTAAGTGGATATAAAAGTAAAAAAATGAAGATTATAAAAGGTTTGTAAAAATCTTAACTTACAGTCATTGATTGAAATTAGATGGCTTTGTTTACAAGATTTTATTAAAATTAGCTTTACCGTTAATACACTAATGCAACAAAAAATTTGGTTTTCTCTTTTAAACTAGATTTTCATATGATATTAACAAGAATAACAAACGATTTTTGTTCATTTTTTTTAATAAACTGGAAAAATGTGGGGGAAAAATAAGATTCCGCTTGCCTCCTAATTTTCATTCCAGTTTGTCTATATTAGGTTTTATGATTGTTTGGGAAACTGAGTGTCCTCTCTAAAGGAGTAAGATTTTTTCTTTTGAAAATCTTTGAATTATCAGTTTGGCTAAATGAATTTTATGGTAACCTATAATCCTGTTTTGCAACAAGTGTTTTATGTCAGACAATTCATGACTTCCTGCTTTTTAAATTTTCACTAAAATATAAAGTTACTAAAAATAAGACTTCTAGTCAATGCATGTGATGCTATATATAAAATGCACCAAAGAATAAGGTATGTTTTTAATAAGAAAAATTGTGAAAGCATAAAATGTGTTCTTATTAAAATATATGTAATTTTGTCTAATTCAAATGTTATTTAAATATTGAAACAAAATATGGATTTAGAAAGAAAATAAAAACAAAATAGAAAGTACCTTGTGAGTAAGAGAAAGAGATGTAAAAAGGCAATGAGTGTGGAAATACATTTTTGGTAAGAAAGGATCTTGTATGGATTTATTTTTTCTGAAATGACTGGTTATTAAACTGGAAAGTTACACCAAAACAGAAAGTTTTTAGGCTTTTTTTGTAGATGGTCTGTGCAGGTTGGGATACAGTTTATAAAGGGAATTTTGTATGTGATCCAGTTGGCTATAATTAAAAAGAAAATTTTTGGTCAAAACAAAGTTTTCTTAAAATATTAATTCATTCTTAATGAAGTTACATGATGTACTCATTTTGATTTTATAACCTGTTCCCTTTTCTAATTAAAAATAATCGCACTACAAAAGGTTTTTCTTTACTTTTTCGGTAACTGGCCTAAAAAAGAAGCAAAGATTTTATGCTTTATCAAGATAATCTCTGTGTTCTTTTCATTAGGTTTTGACTAACTAGAAAAGCTAAACTTTAAAAGACTTGAGGTTTATACCCATATAACTTCCTGTATCGCCTTTAGAATCTTTTGATGACTATCACTCTTGGTTAAATAAATGACCATTATGTTATAGTGGTTTGTGATTCTATTTGAACAAACGTTTTAAGCTTTTGATATTTGACAAACTTTCCAAAACTCAAATTCTAAATCCAGCCTTTTAACTTCAAACTAGGTTTTGCTATATTAGGGCCGCTGAAAGTATAAGAGAGACACATTTGGGCTTATTTGGCATGTTAAAACCATACAGGAAGCATTGTCAAACATGAAATGGTATTTAACTTTCTTTGGATTATATTTGTATAATCATATTTTTAATATACGTTCCAATATTGTAAAATATTCGCATGTCTTCGTGTATGTTATCAGTAATACTTATGGTTATTATGTTAAATTGCCATATGGCACAAAACAAACAACTTCGTCAATTGTCTCTTTAACCATGGCTAGTCTAATACTTTTGTCATCCATAGGCAATTATTATTTTACTTTGATTCATCTCAGAAAGTGGTTCTTGAAGCTGTTAGCCATTTTAAAGATTTAGGGTCCAAAGTTTGCTTCTTTAAGGAAAGTCATGGAAAGGACTAACAAATTCTCTTGAATACAGGTTTCTGATAACTTTGGAGATTATATACCATTGGATTAAAACAAAAGAAACTTGCAGGACTTTAATTAGAAAGCTGATATGTCCACAAGTATCATTAATTCAATGTCAAAATAGAACAGAAATTAATTACATGCAACTGAACTAAATTTTTATGATTTTCTATTTAAAACATTACTAATTCTCTTGCTTTGTTTTCCAGAGTCATGACAAGTTTTAAGTAAATAACAAGTTTACCTGATATGTTCAGGATGTAAAACTATTGAATCCCACTGGGCTCAACCTATTATTCACTGTTAATGCCTTGTTAATATGACATCCTCCCTCTAGGCCCAGGGACTATCATGGAAGAGGGAGTGTGTGAGATCGTCAGGGCTGATTCTGACGAATGGAATTATTTTAGACCCTCCAGAACAAGGAAGGGCACACAAAAGCCCAAACAAGTACTAAATGAGAGATTTTGCCCTTCTAGGCCATGTGGTACATATATCCATTCCAATCATAAAAATATAGACTTAAGAGCTTCCTGAGTATAATTGTTCTCAGTTATGGGGTTTTATGAAAAGGAGATATAACATATAATTTATCAGCCACCTTAGAACAAATTACTAAAGAGATCAAAATATGGTGACAAAAACAAAAGTCTCTAAATTCCTTAGTTTTAATGGTTAACAATGCTTATGTTTGCTACAAGTCTGTAACTAAACCCAAAAAATATAGTAGTTCAACACTTGTAGATGAATTAATTTTGTAGCTTTGCCCCTTGACATTTTGGTTTTAACTCTTATGTTGCCTAGAAAGTTTTAAAGGGTTGATATGTGCCTGTCTGTCTCCAATCCTGTCTGGCCTAAAACACTTACTGCTATATTATCATTATGTATTTCTTGTAAACGCTATACCAGATACAGGAAAAGAAGAAAAACCCAATCAAAGACTCAATCATGATAGCTCACAGAATAGATCTGGTCCAGGATGATATTTTTTAGACTGATCCCTAGGCCTGACTCTGCCCCCTTAGCAATTGGCTATCAAATCAGGTCCAGTCATGTCCTTCCCCTAAGATAAGACAATGCCAATATTAAAACTATCTTCACCAAAAAGAAAACTCTAGGAATGAGTCTTCCTAGCACTGTGTGACCTCCTGTTAGTTGTTGGCCTGCACATGCATTCCATGGAATGATCTTTGGCCAACAGGGAGAACTGAGGACTGAACCCTGATCTTTTTCTTTGCCCAAAAAATTCCTTTCTAAGGGGGCCTGGTGAGTCACTCCTACAAATGATAAAATCTCAGTAAACAAGTTTTTTATGATGTGGTTTACTTTCCAACCTGATTCCAGTATAGCATCATATAAAAGATAGAAGACCTTATCTTACCTCAAGCATTTCTTTCTGCTGATTCCTAGTCTTTTGGACAAAGCCTAATTCTTTCAGCAAATTGTCAACTAAAGAATCCATAAACCCTCTATGACTTGTAAACCCCCACTTTGAGATGTCCCACCTTTTTGGGCCAAACCAGTGTATGCCTTCCATGTGTTGATTTATGATTTTACCTGTAATTCTTGACTCCCCAAAACGTGTAAAATCAAACTGTAACCCAGCCACAGAAAGTTGACTTGCTCAAGGCTTCTTAGGCATGGCTCCAGGCCATGGTCCTCAAATTTGGCTCAGAATAAACCTCCTTAAATTATTTTATAGAGATTGGCTTCTTTTCTGTTGACAAGTTCGATTTAGTAGTGAACGTCCATGTATAAGATCATTATTCAGTGCAGTTAGATCAATATTTACTAAACAAAATGTCATTTTTTTTAAGTTCACATTCCTCACAAAGTGACCATTTTTATTATCGTAGAAACTAGCTCGCTCACTAACACGATTTGAATTATTATACAAACATGTTCTGGGTTTTATAAAATTCTAGTCAGTTGATATTAGTTTGCAAAGCTGATAAAGGACAACCTTCCAGTGCCAATTTGGATACGAATTTATACTCACTCGCTAAGGATTCACATTGCTTTTAGCTATGTCCTCAAAACTGTTCCCACATACAAAATGTAATAACCAAAACAAGGCTTTCACATATTTCACTTACCTATTACAGAAAATGAGAAATTTATGTAATTTAGATTTTATAATATCTCAATGGCCACTTTTTTTCAGTCATGAGCAATCTCACTCTCTCTTCGTGAATTTTTGACTACAAACAGTCTTAGTTAAACCTCTGTTGGGGAAGGAAAACTTTCCTCTACCCTCTTAGATCCAATACTCGAAGTCCTGTGAATTAAACTGACAAAGGACAGATTAGCAGGAGAAAAAAAGGTTTATTTGTATGTGTACTAGAGCTATAAAAGAAGTAACTAGCTTAATAAATGGATTAAGTTAAAGGCTTATATACCTAATTTAGTAGAGAAAAGGGATGAGGGAGAAAAGGATTCTATGGAAAAAACAAATACATTTGTTTAAGAAAGACAAATGAGATTTTAAGTTTGTGATAACGTTAGTTTATGCAGGTTCCAATGAATGGTCTTTCAGTCTTCTTCATGGCGGTGAAACTCCCTTGGAGAGGGGATGTACAGTAGGTTTACTGTTGGCCTCTTTCCTGGGAGTAGACACACCCTGTAGTGGGAATTTATGGCAGCCTCATTTCCCAAAGTTTTTGCTTTGAGTCAGATAAGAGAAGCTCAGAGAAGGTTTCTTTCTGCATATGTTGATTCTCAAATGTCTTCTGTTTAAAATAATCTTATCAACTTTGGGGTTCTAGGTGGATCCCTACATTAATTACTCAGAGTGTGAGTCCTACACTTGACAAAACACAGTGCAAATAAATTTGTTTTTCCACGTATCATTAATGTTTTCATAGGAGGTGAGAGGAAGGAGAAAATCTCAAGGGACCTGATACACCAGCCAAACTGAATTTTAAAAAATCCTAAAGTTATTACATTCTTCAGTAGAATTTAAAATTCTCTTGGTCCATCTTTTCTTACAATTTGCTTCTTATTATTTCACCCTTTGTTTTATTCCAATTCACTTCATGATGCAGGCACAGTGTAAGTCACACAATTCAAAAACATTTATTGTCTGCCAATCAGCTTGATTCTGGAATAAATGCATTTTTCTAGATAGTGGCAAAGTGGCACTAATGTAATTAAGACAGGATCTTTGCCCTCCAAAGGCTCCTCAGGCTATAGGGAAGATATATACAGGTAAACAGGTAATGATGATAAAATAGAAACATGAATAATTGCTAAGAAGATGCCATAGCAGAATTTAGAGAGAAGATAGCATTTGACTTTGGTCAAATTTACTGCCATTGCTCAGTCCTAGAATTTCTCTTTTAGATCTGAATATAATACTCACATGTTTAGCTTAACAATTGTTCTAACTTTCCAAATGATACAGTTGCTTTCTGGGTACAAACATAATCATTCACATGGATTAAATATGCTATACTTTGGCTTTGCCATATTATATTCTCGAAACTGCATTTAAAAGTCAGCCCAAAG
Source organism: Avahi laniger (assembly GCA_963575035.1). Lineage (NCBI taxonomy): Eukaryota > Metazoa > Chordata > Mammalia > Primates > Indriidae > Avahi > Avahi laniger. The sequence continues at coordinate 21,674 of CAUYSK010058770.1, read as the reverse complement.
AATTTTATTACAGGTGATTTACTTATGAAAAGGTGTTACTACCAAACAGCACAATGTGAAATACCATAATAATGACAACATTTCCCAATGACAATTCCTATTCCTAGAAATGACATCACCAAATAAATTAATTTTAGAACAGTGGACTATTTTCAATTAGAATTAATATCATTCATTTCCAATTTTCCTTCCACAAAGCTTAAATTTAATTAATTTCTTATTTAAGAAAATTATACATGTAAAGATTTCAATCAATTAGATCAAAATGCAAAATTCAATAGTGTAAAATAAAACAGATTATAAAAGGTTATAGCTTTTCCAAGCTAGTTTACATTCAATAGTCCATTCAAAATATCATGTGGATGCATATCGGTATTGTCTGCAAAGAAATAGGCCATAAAACCTAGAATACCCAAAGGTGACAATATCTATTAACTTATATGTTAATATAAGTTAACTTATAGCTCTTAACTTATAATGTATGGTTAATATAGATGAAGCATGTTATTATATATTTACATTATTGGAAGTACAGGTAACATGTTAGTTCATACCACCACCCACAAAAGCAGTTCAATTATGTATAACCAGAGACAAAACAATGAATTACAATTCAAACATATTCTCCGCTTTGGCTGAGTGTTATTTAGTTTAACTTAACTTGATCTTGGCTGCTATCTTAATTTCCTTTAGATTCATAAATGTTGCAGCCCAGCACAATTCCTCCAGCCCAAAGTAGGAAGGATTTTAGAGTAATTTATTTTCAGTCTACTACCATACTGTTAAGGAAACATATCAGTTTTCCATACCAGATTAACCACTAGTCTAGACAAGAATTAAAATGTCAAACTCATGTTTATTTGTTCAGATTCATACTTTCATAATCACAGCACTCACTAAACCCATGTACATATGAATACACAATAGAAAAAGTTACAATGGGAATATTTAATTTAAAAAAATTAAAAACCACAACTTCCAATACTACATGTTCCCTGTTTTTCTAGACCCCGGTCAAGGACAAAGTCATTCAGATAACATAGTCATGTAACTGTTCGTCATGCTGCTTAGCATGGTGAATTTATCTAGCTCTCCCATTTTTGTGAACTGTTACATAAAGGATATCACCAGCAGCAGGAAAGCCAAACCCATAAAGCTATAATTTAGAAAAGTGATGGCTATCATATTCACTTATACTTGCATACTTTTCTTTCAAGATAGTTTTTCCAGCCCAAAAAAAATACTTTAATTTAGGGCATAATTTGATTTTCAGGGAAAAGCTAATTTCCCAAATGATATCACTTATCTTGTCTCATTTATAAAATGTCAAATTCTTACAAAAATACAAATTCCCTGAATTTCTTCTCAGGCATGTATCACTTAAGAGAATGTTCCTCCCTTTAATTTGAACGTTTTTCTATCAAAAATAAAATTAACTCTTGGGTTTAAACTCTCATACAAATGCATAGATTAATAAAATCCAAGCTTTTCTTAGTAGTTTTCTGGAATGTAGAAAAAGAATAGGAAATTTTAAATAAATATTACTTAAAAACTTCAGGAAAATAATTTTTTTATTTAAAATAATTTAGGTGGTACAAGTGACTTTTCTTATGTGGATGAAGTGTATCATGCCGAAGTCAGAGTTTTCAGTGTCCCATCACCATAAGAGTGTACAGTGTAATCAATAAGTAGATTTTTATCCCTCATCCCCCTCCTACCCTCCTCCCTTCTCAGTTTTCAATGTCCATTGCAGCTCTTTGTGACCATATATGTCCTTCAATTAGCTTCCACTTATAAGTGAAAATATGTGGTAAAAATGGTCAACATCACTAATTCTCAGGGAAATGCAAACTAAAACCACAGTGAGATACCACCTTGCCCCTGTCAGAATCACCATTATTATAAAATAAAAAACAAAACCAAACAAGACAATAGATTTTGGCATGGTTATGGCAATTTTTAAACTATACATGAATATCACCCATTTTTGATAAATATAAATCACAAAGATTGAGACTAGATAAAATGGAAAATTTTCAAAGAACAATAGTTATTAAGCAAATTTATAAAGTAATCCCCCAAAAGTTTATGAGACCCAAATTTTTATCTACAAAGATTTCAAAACTCTAAGGATATAACTCTTATTTAAATGATTGGAAATTAACTCTAAGGATATAACTCTTATTTAAATGATTGGAAATTATTTACAAATATGGAGAGATTCTTAATTCTTTTATGGTGTTAGTATAATCTAGAATTTTAAAAATCTGAGAAATATAGAGAACAAAAGAAGGAAATAAGAAAATTTTATCTAATCTTGTTTAATAGTATAAATACAATTCTAGACATAATTATTGCAAATTCAATCTGTCAATATTTTGGCAGCATAATATCCTGTGATTCTGTAGCGTATATCCAAGAAATGCAAATGCAAAGGTAGATTTATTTCAGAAAATCTTCAGAGAGGGGATAAAGTGATTAGAATCATCAACTATGAGTTGGACTTCCAAGTTGTTAATCACGACTTTTCCCTTTGTTGTGTGACTTTTGACAAGTTACTTAAAAGTCTTGTGTTACAGTTTCCTCACCTGAAAAATGGGGATAATAACAGTTTAACCTATAGGCGAGGTTGATAGTTACAGATATGGTAAAAACAATTGTTAAAATATTTCTTCATGGGTAAGTAGATATCCATTTCCCTGTATCTTCTAAAGGACTCCTGGACACCTTGGCCCCTTCTCGGGAACCCTAGAACAACACACAATGAGGCAACTAAAGGATTTGTGCATCATCCCTCATGGGTAGGGGAAAGAGCTACAGGATCCTGTCATACCAGATGTTAAATATTTTCATTATTAACCTTACTTATAGGGGTTTTGGGGATGATTAAATGAATCAATGTATATAAAGTGCTTAGGAGAGTACCTAACATATAATAAATGCAGTTACATAAATATTAGCTATTATTGTTATCAATAAAAATTCTCACATCAAAGAGGACCATTAATTAATATAATCATCTCAATAGATGCTAAAGAGTCATTTGATAAAAATAACAATTTCTCCTCATGCTTAAAAAAAACTTTCTAAGTAATTAAAAATATTTCTTTATTTTGAATGCTGTTTAACAGTAGATACTAGAAGCATTCTGGTTGAACTTAAAAACGGAAATAAAACCATTATTTAAAATTAACATTAACTTTTTACACAGTGCTGCATCACATGAAGAAAAAATAAAAGGAATAATTATTTTAAAAGGGCAATTTTTTATTATTTGTAGGTTCCATTACTGTTGACATAGAATTCTCATTAGTACTAATAAGAGAGATAAAGAATTAGCAGAATTAAAAAATTAGATTAAAATACTGGTATACCACACATAATTACATGAAAAAAATGACAGAGAAGAGAGTATTTAAACTATGAGACAAAAACAAGTATAAAATGCCTAAGAAAAATCCTTTATGAAGAAATGTGCTGGATCTACAGAAAAAGGAAAAATATATGAAACTTTGCAGAGTGGCGTAAAATAAAACATAAATGAATCAAAAGTGATACCACTCTTTGTTTCTGTGCAAAGCTGCCAGGAGGGGCTGAAATGGCTCCACTCAGCTGAAAGTCTGGGATTGGGGGGTGGGGCTGTCCAAGATCCGCACTCTCGAGCAGGTCTGGCTCCCCTCTACTCTCCCCCTCTCCTTGGCCTCTCCCAGGCCTCTGCCAACAAGCGGGACCTCAGGCTGATGGATCTCCTCCCGCTGTGACGTGGGCTGGGAGGTTCCCTACCCAGGATCGTAGCCTGAGCTGGGTGCACAGTCCTCTTTTGGGAGGAGGGTTGCTGCTCCAGCACGCTGATCTGCCCCGGAAGGCACACACTCCTCAGTAGGCTCTTTCACAGATATCTCTTTTGTGCCCCAGGGCAGTGCGATCCTGATCTGGGTGTACGGGGTCTGGTCTGCAGGCCTGCCCCCTGGACCCTGGAGATCAATCCCTGACCCTGCCAGGAGGAGGGATGCTGGTCTTGAATCACCTACAAGGTGCTCGAGCTGGATCAATTTCATTTCACCTGGGGATTTTCATGTTTACTTCCTCGTTTATGAAGGAATCGTTCAGCAGAAAGTTGTTTAATTTCCATGACTTTGTGTAGAGATGAGAGTTTTTGTTGAGGTTGATTTCTGTTTTTATTCCACTGTGATCTGAGAAGATGCATGGTATGATTTCTATTTTTTAAAATTTTTTGAGACATGCTTTGTGTCCTAGAATATGGTCAGTCTTAGAGAATGTCCCATGAGCTGATGAGAAGAATGTGTATTCAGCGGTTTGGGGGTAGAATGTCCTGTAAATATCAGTCAAGCCCGTTTGTTCTAGAGTTCTGTTTAAGTCCATTATTTCTTTGTTAATTTTCTGTTTGGAGGATCTGTCCTGTGCTGTCAGTGGGGTGATGAAGTCAACTCTCACAAAAATCAACTCACTCTGGGTAACAGATTTAAACCTAAGGAGTGAAACTGTTAGAATCCTAGAGGAAGATGTTGGAAATACTTTTCTAGACATTGGCCTAGGCAAAGAATTTATGAAGAAGACCTCAAAGGCAATCACAGCAACAACAAAAATAAATAAATGGGACCTAATCAAATTAAAAAGCTTCTGCACAGCAAAGAAACTGTCACAAGAGCAAACAGACAACCTACAGAATGGGAGAAAATTTTTCGCATGCTACAAATCCGATAAAGGGCTGATAACTGGAACCTACTTAGAACTCGGGAAAATCAACAAGAGAAAATCAAATGACCCTATCAAAAAGTAGGCAAAGGACATGAACAGAAATTTTTCAAAAGAAAACAGAATAATGGCCAAAAACATATGAAAAAATGCACAACATCTCTAATCATCAGGGAAATGCAAATTAAAACCACAATGAGATATCACTTATCTCCAGTGAGACTGGCCTTTATCAAAAAGTTACAAAACAACAAATGTTGGCATGGATGTGGAGAGATGGGAACACTCATGCACTGTTGGTGGGATTGCAAACTAGTGCAACCTCTGTGGAAAGCAATGTGGAGATAGCTTAAAGAGATACAAGTAGAATTACCATTCGATCCAGCAATCCCATTACTGGGCATCTTCCCAAAAGAGCAAATGATACTGTATAAGAAAGACACCTGCACCCGAATGTTTATAGCAACACAATTCACAACTGCAAAGATGTGGAAACAACCCAAGTGTCCATCAATACATCAGGGGATTAACAAAACGTGGTATATGTATACCATGGAGTACTATTCAGCTTTAAGAAACAATGGTGATATGGCACCTCTTGTATACTCCTGGATAGAACTAGAATGCATTCTACTAAGTAAGGTATCCCAAGAATGGAAAGACAAGCACCACACGTACTCACCATCAAATTGGTATTAACTGATCAACACATAAGTGCACATATAAGAATAACATCTATTGGATGTTGGACAGGGGGAGGGGGAGGGGAAGGAGGAGGGAGGGGACGGGTATATGCATACACAAAGAGTGCAATGCGCACCACCCGAAGGATGGACATATTTGAAACTTGGACTTAGTGTGGAGGGGGCAAGGGCAACATACGTAACCTAAACATCTGTACCCCCATAATATGTTTTAATAAAAAAAATTAAAAAAAGTGATACCACATATCTGGATACAAAGAAGTAGAGTTATAAATATGTCATTTGTTCACAAACTAAATTATAAATTTAAAGCAATTCCAATGAAAATTTCACTAACATATTTTAACATGATAAAATGATTTTTAAATTATTTTATAAGAATAAAAGAGTCATAAAATCTAAGAATTTTATAAATAAGAGTATTTAAGGATAACTTTCCTTACCTGATATATAAAATAATTCTATAAATTGACACTAGGTAAAGCCATTTGGCACTAACACAAGGTCAACAAATAGAGCATTGAAACAGTATAGCTAGACGAGATTACATATACTTTGACCTAGTAATTTAACATCTATGGATTTATACCAAAGATATAATGAAGATGTCATCAACAATTTATTTCATGAAATCTTTTTCTTGTAGTTTCATTGATAATAGCAAATACTTCACCCCCTAAACATCAAAAAATTATGAACACTGGCAAATAAAACATGGAAAAATTAACTTTTTTTGAGGTGTTATGCGGCTACTTAGAAGTGTTTTTAAATAATGTTTAATGATATAAACATAACAACCTAAATTGTAAGAATTGATAAATATGTTATGGTGCAAATCTGTGATGGAATGCTATAGAGCTGTTTACATTTATAATTTTGAATTTTATGATATGAGAAAAATTGATATAAATTTCAAAGATTAGAATGTAAGAGTATAACGCAGTACAGCTGGTTTTATCTCAGTTTTATAAAACAAGAAATAAAATCATAGGCAGCATTCATACACATGTGCATCTATACTAACACACATACATAAGCATATACATTGACCATAGATCATTTATGTTCCCCAAAAACTCATAAACCCCAATGTAATGTTATTTGGAAGTGGACCTTTGGGAGGTGATTAGGTCATGAGGGTAAAGCCCTGGTTTACCCTTATGAAAGAGACCCCAGAGAGCTCCCTAGCCCCTTCTGCCAAATGCAGACTCAGCGAGACCTCCGTCCATGAACCAGGAAGGAGGCCCTCACCAGACACAGAATCTGCAGGCACCTTGATCATGGATTTCCAAGTCTCCAGAATTATGAGAAATAAATTTCAATTTTATAAGCCACCCACTTTATGGCATTTTTGTTATCGTGGCCTTAATGGACTAAAACACATGTGGAAATACAGTTTACTCTTGTACGATATGGGTTTGCAGAGCAAAGATGCACTTACAGGCAGATTTTCTTTAGCTTCTGCCATCCCTGAGACAGCAAGGCACACCCTTCCTCTTCCTCATCCTCCTCCTCAGCCTACTCAAGTGAAGATGATATACTACTATGTTGCCATTGGTTAAATTAAAAAAAAACCAAAGAACTTTTTCTTGCTATAGTAAGTGTAATAAAACAAATGCTGTCATAATCTGCTAACAAAAGCATACATTTACAACATTTTTGGAAGGACTATCTGATAATTTGCATAAAATATATTAAAAGAAGCATCCTTTTTGACCTATTTCTCAGTGGGAGAAGAGATCTATTTTGAAAAGATAGAGATGTCATCAACTTTATTGATCGAAAAGATGCTCATTAAATATTTATATGTAACAGTGAAAAATTGGAAATTATCTGAATTCCAAACAATAGTAGGATATTATGCTACATTTATCAGTAGAATATTACATAACATTTTAAAAGTTGTATAATCAAAAAATATTTAATGACATGAAAAATGTTTGTGAATTCATTTGAGTTACAGAGAGCAGAATATAAAACTATCATACAGTTTTGTAAAACACAAGTACTGATGCCTAATAAAAATTTGTATGAAAATAATGCAAAGAAGTAAAGCAGTAGTTCTTAGCATGCTCCTTTAATTTTTATCTTTATAAATGTTCCCCATTTTCAAAATTTGTAAAATGAGCTTTTATTATTTTAATCAGAAAAATAAAACAAAAGCTTTGTATCTTAGACTTTCTTAAAATACCTATTACTTTTGAATTTTCAGAAAACTTCCATTCTACTTCTCTTCCTTATTAACTTAATAGTTGATTTGTTTCTTTACAGAAAATGAATTTTCATTTTCTGAAAATCGTGTTTAAAGCCATTATCACCCTGTGATAGATTCCATACTTTGAATTTAGTCCACATAAAATTTGTCTTTTGAGGTACAGAGAATAAAACTTGTAGGGGCAGCTGCTAATGCAACATATGTAACCAAAGCACACCCCCATAATATTGTGAAATAAAAAAAATTAAAAAGCCAATCCTCAAAGGGGGAAAAAGAGAATGAAACTGTGTTTTTTGTCTGTAATCCCCTAAATGAGAGATATAACTAAATATTTTAAGGTATTATTGTCAAACCACATAGGAACCCAAATTTAGTTTTATTACAAACTTCCCCAGATATGAGTTCATTTAGGTGGTTTCAAAACAATGTCTCTCAAGAGACAAATAATGAAGTAATCTGCAAACTACACAGAAACACACAGAAATACAAAGGTAAAAAAAAAATTCTCCCCTTGCCTATTAGGGACAATCTTGATTTCCTTCTTTTCTTTCTCCTTCCTTCTCTCTTCTCCTCTTTTTCAACTTTATAAAGGATCTCAAATTGATCTCATCAATTTGATATTGTGAAAAGAAATAACTTGGATTTGCAGGACTGTGTTGGGTTATTAAATCCTGTCACTAACTTAAGGCTATGAAAGTAGTTTTATCACTTTTTTTGTATTGTACTCATTTGTTATTATCTGAATACACCATGCACATTCATGCATTCATACTTTTGCACATGCTATTCCTTATGCGGGGAATTTCTTCCCCTCTGTTTTCTTAGAGGTGAAAACATATTTTTCCTCTAGAACAACATTTAAATGTAAATTACGCTTTCCTTGTGAAAGCTTTCATCCATTCCTTTTTGTCCCTTTTTCACTTTACATATTTGTCTATTAATCAGTTAGGAATTATTCAGCTAGGAATTTCTGTAACAAGTGACAGACAATGCAATACTGGTTTAAGGAAAAGAAAAAGGGTAGGAGATTATTAGCTTCATTCACGGCTTAAATCAGGGACTCCAATGATGTCATCAGGGCTGAATGATATTGCTTACATCATTGCTTTATTTTAGTATAGGTGCTCTCCTTGTGGTAGTCATCTGCAACTTTAGGCTTCTGTCTTCTTTGTAGTATGGCAAGAAAACTCAGGTTTTTCTTTGTAAACATTAACTTGGCCCTAGTGCCCTGAACAAATGACTGTGGTGAGATCTAGATTGGCATGATCTAGATCATTGACCTACCTTTAAAGCAGTTACTTTAGAGTTTCTGAGGATTAAGTGCTTTGATAGGCTGCTCCTGGAAAGGCTGGATAGAAGCAATGATGTGAAGAGTAGAAATTATAAAAAAGGGAGAAGATTTTTCTTTTTATGAGGTAATGAGATTTTCCATTAGCATTAAGCTAAACTAAGCATGTAGAAATCTATAAGAGGTTTTTGTTCAGATTAAAAGTAAATCATTTCAATTAATGAACTTTATAAATAAAACTCTAAAGTAATGATTAAATATATACTTCTTCATTCAAGTAGTAGAATAATAATCCAAAAATGTTCCTACAGATTGATTTATAGATTAAAATCTTTAAAAACATTAAATAAAATTTATGGGAGGCCATTTCTTTGGACTGAGTTCCTGCACTACGCCCACACAGACCAGATCAAAGCAGAATGGAGTCACTCATGCTACATGCCACACATAATCAAACTCAATTTTAAAACAGGCCAGTTAAACAAAGGGAGATTTGCAGCAACTAATCAGAAGGGACCCAGTCAATCTGAGGCAGCATGATAAGGAAGCCCCTCTCCCTTGACCCTGTAAGGAAATAACTTTGAAATGATGAATTCACTTTTTATTCCTTGTTTCTGCTTTCTTCAGACTTTCTGTTTATAAAGCCTACCTCCTCTGCTCAGATTACTATAGGGTCTTTTGTTTTATAGATGGAATGTTGCCCAATTCATGAATCACTAATAAAAGATCTTTAAACTCAATTTGTTGAAATTTTGTTTCTTGACATGACAAAAGGAAACATATACATTAGGAAAGATAGAATGCACATGATATATTTTGTGAAAAACAGAAACTTTCATACTGTTTTTGAGATATTCCACAAGAATAGTTCCATCTCTGCAATGATAGTGCTATCCTATGAACTGTAAAATTAAATGTATTTATACTTTTCTTCTTCTGCAAATATTGTATGACTTTGAGTCATAAAAACAGAATGTATGTATTGGCAAATACTGGGGAGTTTTATTTATCATCAAACTGGAACTCTGGATCAATAACTTTGCAACACAAGATTTACAATCTTTTCCAAATAAAGCCAGAAATTGAATAGTGGTGCAGTGCTGTAAAGTAGACAGTGCTGTAAGGATGCATGTGAAAGATTGAAGTCCTAGAAACCTTCCATAAACAAATACTCTTGGCTACTTAGGTTACAATTAAAATGTCACTGAACCAATTAACAAGGACCATTGACCACTAAATCTGCAGGTTTGACACTCTGCTACATTTCCCTTCACATAACTAATGTCAATAATCTGGAAAGTTGCCCAATGCAGTAGCCTCATCTCTATTACTTCTGACCTGGCTATATAGTCAGAATTAGTACCACCTGTTGGACCAGGAGCAAATCATGATGGCACTTTTGAGAAGTTGATCCAATAAACTAAGAAAATATCTCACGGCAGACTATTGAGTAGAATTTTAGGAGGTTCAGAATAGGGATGCTTCTTTTTTACAGTGAAATACTTCAAATTTTAAAATAATAAGATTTATTCTAGCTATACTATAAAATTAAAATGATCATTGCATAATGTTTATAAAATAAACAAAACTTTGAAGGAAATATCCTTCATAAATAATCTTACCATCTAGAGAAAACATATTTGATCAGCAGTATGTATTTCCTGCCAATCATTTACCGATGTATACTCATAAGTGTGGAATAAAAATAAGGATGATTATAACAATAGCTGCTATTTATAAGAACCCTAATTATACTCTAGGTTCCATTTTAAGTGCTTTTAATGGATTATATCATTAAATCCTCATACAACCTAAATAGCAATTACAGTAGTCTCCATTTTACATAAGAAAAAGAAACTTAGACATGGAATATAAATTGTCCACGGTCAAACAGTTTTGAGCTTTGAAGGATAGGCTCAAAGTCTGACCACAAACCCGTGAGCTTAACCTCTATGCTATACTTCTTCATAAAATGACATACTCAAAATAAGCATCGATTGATTTTACTGAATGAGTTTTTATAACAGATTTATTAAGAAAAAATTTACATATCTGAAATTTTACCATTTTGAAGTACACAATTTGATGGCTTTGGTATATTCACAGATTTCTGCAACTATCACCACTAATTTCAGAATATTTTCCTCACTCTACAAAAAAATATCATACTCATTATCAGTTGCTTCTCCTTTCTCATTTCCACCAGGACCTGGCTACCAAAAATCTATTAGTTGTTGTATCTCTATTGATTTGGCTACGCTGGGCATTTTATATAAATAGAATTATGCAACAAATGTTCTTGTGTGTTTTACTTGTTTCTTTTTGCATATTTCGAGGTTGATTCATGTTGTACAGTACATCAGTAATTCATTCCTTTTGTTCTGTTTTGTTTAGATTTTTTTATTTTTTATTGTGGTAAAATTCACATAACATAAAAGTACTATTTTAACCATTTTAGAGTGTAAAATTCAATAGCATTTTGTACATTCCCAATATTGTGTAATCATCACCACTATCTAGTTCCAAAATATTTTATTCACCAGTAATATTGTGATATATAATAAGAAGAAATATATATTTTGGTTTTCATCCCAGTTCCTGGCACAGGGATCCTAAAACCTTTAGAATTTCCTGAGGGACAGGGGTGCTAGGAGCAACTTTTGTTCTAGTGAGGTAACTCTTGGTGGGTTCCTGGATGCAGCAGTTCATCAGAAAGACCAAGCCATGATTAGAAATTTGGAGCTTTTAGCCCCACCCTCATCCTCTGGGGAAAGAAGAGGAGCTGATGACTGAGTGAATAATCAATTATGCCTATACTTTTTGAAACCTCCATAAAAATCCCTTAAGTATGAGGTTTGGAGAGCTTCTGGGTTTGTAAACACATTCACATGACATGAGGGTGGCATACCACAACTCATGGGGACAGAAGCTTTTTCACTCAGGACCCTTCCACACTTCAATGTGCCTCTTCATCTGGCTGTTTATCTGTATCCTTTATGATATCTGCTATTAAATAATAAGCTGGTAAGTGTAAGTGTACTTCAGTTATGTGAGCTGATGTAACAAATTAATCAAACCCAAGGAGGGAGTTGTGGGAACTTCCAAGTTGTAGCCGAGTCAGACATAAGTTGTGGGTAACCTGCCACTTGCAATTGGTGACTGGAGTGGGAACAGTCATTTGAGACTTAGTCCTTAACCTGTGGGGTCTGACACTATGTCCAGGTAGATAATGTCAGAGCTGAGTTAAATTGTAGGACATTCAGCTGGTGTCAGAGAACTGGTTGGTGTGGAAAAAACTCGCACACATCTGGTGTCATAAGTGAAGTATTCTGGAAGTGTTTTGTGAGTGAGAGTACAGAATGAAACAGTTTTTTCACTATATATCACCCCCAAAATCCAAAAAACCTCATGAACACATTCCTCATTCTTCCTCCTGCCACTGACAACCACTAATCTATTTTCTTTCTCTGTGAATTTAACTATACTGTATATTTCAGATAAATATAGCAGTATAATATGTGGTCATTTGTGTCTGACTCCACACACTTATGATAATGTTTCAAGGTTCATCTGTGCTGTAGCATGCACCAGTACTTCATTACTTTCTGTGGCTGAATAGTGTTTCATTGTATGGATATATAGCTTTTATTAATTCTTTCATCAGTTGATGAATATTTGGATTGTTTCTTTCCTTTGACTATTGTGGATAGGGCTTGCTATGGACATTCTTCAACAAGATTTTGTTTGAACACTTGTTTTCAATTCTTTGGGGTATACACCTGGGTGTGAAATTGCTGTATCACACAGTAATTCTGGGTTCAACCTATGGAGGAACTCCAAACTATTAATATTTTCCACAGCAGCTGCACAATTTTACACTTCCACCAGCAATGTATGAGGCTGTGATATTGTATAGACAGACTTGTGTGTGTTGAAACACCCTTGCATTCCTGGGGTGTATACCATGTGGTCATGTTATAAGATGTTTTTAATATGCTGATGGATTCAGTTTGCTAATATTTTGCTGAGAATTTTTTTCATCTAAATTCATAATGTGCATTATGTTTTAGTTTTCTTGTGATGTCTTGGTATTTTTTTGTAGGGTAATGCTGACCTCATACATGAGATAGGAAGTGTTCCTTCAATTTTTTTGAAGAGTTTAAAAAGGATTGGTGTTAATTCTTCTTGAAAACTTTGGTATAATTCACTGTGGAAGTCATTTGGTCCTAGACTTTTCTTTGGCAGATTTTATTTAGTTATTCAATGTCTTTGCTTGTTCCAGGCCAATTCAACTTTTTTTTTAAATCAGTTTTTCTGTTTTTGCTTTCCTAAAAATATTTCCATTTCATCTGAATTATCTAATTTCTTAGTGTACACTCGTTTCTAGTATTCTTTTATAAGTCTTTTTATTTCTGTAATTTATTAATAATGTCTCCACTATCATTTCCAATTATAACAACTTATATCCACTCATTTTTTTCTTAATGAGTTTACCTAAAGCTTTGTCAGTTTTTATTTTTGCCTTTTCAGAGAACCAAATTTTGGTTTCATTAATTTTTTCTCATTTTCTATTCTCTATTTTGCTTATCCCCTCTCTAATCTTTATTACTTCCTTTATTCTTCTACCTTTGGGTATAGTTTGTGCTTCTTTTCTTACTTCTTTAAGGTAGAAATTTAGCTTGTTGATATACAATCATTCTTTTTTCAAGGTAGAAATTTTTAGCTATAAATTTCTATCTGAGCAAAGGTTTTGCAACATCCCATAAATTTTGGTATACTGTGTTTTAATTTTCACTCATCTCACATATTTTATAATCTCCCTTTTGATTTCTTCTTTGATCTTTTAGTTGTCAAATAGTCAGTTGTTTAATTTTCACAGTGGTTGATTTTTCTGTTATCTTCCTTGTATTGATTGCTAATATCATTAAATTGTGGTTCAAGAAGACACTTTGTATGATTTCAATCTTTTTAAATTTATTGAGACTTGTTTTGTTGCCTAAAATATGGTCTATTCTATAGAAAGTTCCATGTGCACTCAAGTAGACTGTGACTTCTGCTGTTTTGGAGTGCAGTGTTCTGAATTTGTCTACTAGCACTAATTAATTTATATTATTTTTCAAGTCCTCAATTTCCTTATTGATCTTCCATATAGTTATTCTACCCATTATTGAAAATGGAATATTGAAGTCTGTAATTATTATTATAATATTGTCTCTTTGTCCCTTCAATTCTGGCAATTTTGATTCATATATAACATTTTGGGGCTCTGCTGTTAGTTGTATATATAACTGTTATATCTTATTGGTGTATTGTCCCTTTTATAAATATGTAATGTCCTATTTTGTCTCTTACAGAACTGTTTGACTTAAAGTCTATTGTGTCTGATATTAGTATAGTCACATCAGCTAACTTTTGGTTACTACCTTCATGCAACACCATTTTCTATCTTTTCACTTTCATCATATTTGTGTCTTTGATTATAAATCATGTACCTTGTAGATAGCACACAATTGTGTCATTTTTAAATGTATTCTGCCAATACTTGTTTTTGATAGAATATTTTAATACATTTACATGTAAAGTTATTATTTATATGGCAGGACTTATTTCTGCAATTTTGTTATTTGTTTCCTACATAACATATGTTTTTATTTCTAATTTCCTCCATTACTGCCTTCTAGTGTGTTTAATTGGCACTTTTAGTGTACTAATTTGATTTTCTTCTCATCTATTTTTCTTTATATATTTTAGTCATTGTCTTAGTGGCTATCCCAGGGATTACAACTGACATATTTATAAGAAACTAGTTTGTGTTAATACCAACTTAGTTTCAATAGTATACAAATGTCTGCTTCTACGCAGCTCTGTCTTTTGTCCTATGTGTTATTATTGTCACAAATTACTTCTCTACGCACTTAGTACCTACTAATATAGATTTATTATTTCTGTTTATGCATTTTTTTTGAGACAGAGTCTTGCTCTGTCACCCTGGCTAGAGTGCAGTGGCAGCATCATAGCTCACTGCAACCTCAAACTCCTGGGCTCAAGTGATCCTCCTGTCTCAGCCTCCCAAGTAGCTGGGACTACAGGTGCATTCCACTGCACCCAGCTAATTTTTTTTCTATTTTTAGTAGAGACGGGGTCTTGCTCTTGCTCAGGTTGGTCTCAAACTCCTTAGCTCCGGTGATCCTCCCTCCTTACCCTCTCAGAGTGCTAGGATTACAGGGATGAGCCACCATACCAGGCCTATACATTTGTTTTCAAAATATTACATTAAATTAAAAGAAAAATTACATACCAAAAATACAACAATATTGGTTTTTGTATTCCTCTGTGTAGTTAACCTTTACCAATGTTCATTATTTATTTATGTTGCTGAAAGTTATTGTCCAGTGTCCTTCTGTTTTAACCTGAAGGACACCCTTTATAACTTCTTCCAGGTAAAGTCTATGAACAACAAAATCTTTCAGCTTTTGTATATCTTGAAATATGTTGATTTTTCCTTCATATTTGAAGAATAGTTTATGCTCAATATAGAATTTTTTAGTTTACGGTTGTTTTGTTTGTGTATGTATGTGTGTGTGTTCGTGTGTGTGAGTGCGTTTCCATTCAGAACTTTGTATAGGTCATCCCATTACATTCAGGACTTCATGGTTTCAGAGTAAAAGTCAGTTGTTTATCTTATTGATGCTTTCTTATACATGATGAGTCACTTCCCTCTTACTGCTTTCTAGATTCTCTTTCTGTCTTTGGCTTTTGTCAACTCGATTATAATATATAAACAGTATGATTTTTTTCAGTTTATTTTACTTGGCCTCCTTGAACTTTTTGAATATGTAGATTCATGTCTTTCATCAAACTTTGGAAGTTTTCAACCTTTATTTCTTAAAATATTATTTCTACTCTTTTCCATCTCTCCTTTCATTATCCTTCTGGGACTACTGTTATGTGTGTATGTGCTCTTTCATGTCCTATAGGTCCTTTGACTTCTATTTTTCTTCCTTCATTCTTTTCGCTTTCTGGCCCACAGAATGGATAATTCCAATTGACCTACCTTGAAATTTGCTGAAAATTTTTTTTGCCTGGCTTAAGTCTGCTTTTTGTCCCATCTAGTGAATACTTCATTTCAATTATTGTACTTTTCTGCTCCATATTTGTATTTGGCTTCCTTTTTGTAGCTTTCATCTCTTTATTGAGACTTTATTTGGTGAGATATAATTCTTCTAATTTCCTTTAGTTCTATGTCTATGGTTTCCTTTTGTTGCTTTGGCATACTTAAGATAGTTGATTTAAAATTTTTATCTGGGTTCCCTTAAGGATTGTTTCATTATTTTTTATGTATATGAATAAATCATATTTATTTTTTTAATGTCTTGCAAATTTTACTCAAAACTATAAATTAGATTATGCCCACTTTCCATAGGTTGTTGTTGCTGCTTGTTGTGGATTAGAGTTTTGTTTATTTACTTTATTAAACTTGTAAGACTGTATTCCTGTGCCATGTGTGGTTCTTGTTCCATTATTTTCTCTTTCAATAGTTTTATTATCAACACTAGTGATTTGAAAGGGACTTGTTTAAATACCTGAAGCCCCCAAGGGAAAAAAAAAAGAAAGGAAAAGAAAAACTATGTTCCTAGACTTTTCAGATTGGTTCTTAGTTGGGGTGCTCCTTGAACACTTACCTTGCCCATTTATGACTCTGCCTCAAAAGTTTCTGTTTGTGTGGACACTAAATATCAATCAGAGGTGAAATCTTGTGATTTTCTCAGGTTTTTATGACCATGTGTCTAGCCCTGGGAAGGTTAATAGGTTTTGAGTTTTCCTGGTTTATGTGGGATCTTTTCAAGCTCCTTATTCCGCAATGTATGTCATTTCCAGCATTTTCCTTTCTAAGATTTTTGATCTATTTTCTACTTTCTCTGTGTTTTAACCCATGTCCAAGGTTCCTACATCTAGAATATTCCCTTAAATGCTACTGCTGCTGTGGACACTACTTCAGCCCTGAGAACATTCAGAGAGGGGAAAAACAAAGGTAAGCCTCTGAGGTGATCCCTCAGGATGCTGTCAGACAGGTAAAAATGTACAACTTCAATTCTTTATGAACAAGGTCTTTATTAACAGTCTGACATGAGTAACCTGCACCAGGAAGGTGAGCTACTCTCCCCATGCCCACTTTCAAGCTGGGGGTAGAAAATGATAGATTGTATTTTTTTGGGGGGGTCTCAATTTCATTTACTTCTGCTCTGAATCATTGTTATTTTTCACCTTCTTCTAGCTTTGAGTTTGGTTTGTTCTTGTTTATCATGTTCCCTGAGGTATGACATTAAGTTGTTAATTCATGATCTTTTTGTCTTTTTGATATAGTCATTTAATGCTGTAGTTAAGTGCCACAATATTACTGAAATTTAGCCATTTCTTTCTTCATTAAACATTTTTTTTCTGGTTATTTTAAATTTTTGATTAGATTCCTGAGTTCATATAGGGTCGGTATGACCCATTTTGCCAGAGAAACCATGGCTTTAGTGGAGAGATATTTTTTTGAGTTGTCTATTTTGTCATTTTCAGTGACATTGTTCTACATTCCTTTTTATTGCTGAATAATATCCTGTTGTATGAATAAACCACATATATATATTTTTAATCAGTTGATGGAAATTTAGATTGTTTCCAAATTTTGGCTATAATAAATATTGCTGTTATGAACATTCATATACAGGTCCTTGTGTAAACATGTTTTCAATTATATTAAGTATGTGCTGAAGAGTGGAGTTATTGGGTTATATGTTAATGCTAGCCTTAACTTATTGAGGAAACTCAAAACTATTTTCCAAAACACCTTCCCTGTATTACATTCCTTTCAGCAACATAGGAGAGTTCCAGTTGCTTCACATTCTCATCAATACTTGTTATTTTAGCCATCATAGTGGGTGTGCAGTGGTATCTAATTGTGGTATTGATTTGCATTTTTTAAATGATTGATGATATTGAACATCTTTTCTTGTGATTTTGATCATTTGTATATTTGTTGGGAGAACTGTCCATTATTTCTGTGTTTTTTTGGGGGGGGGATCTCAATTTCATTTAGTTCTGCTCTGATTGTTGTTATTTCTTGCCTTCTTTTAGCATTGAGTTTGGTTTGTTCTTGTTTATCTAGTTTCCTGAGGTATAACATTAGGTTGTTAATTTGTGATCTGTCTTTTTGATATAGTCATTTAATGCTATAGATTTCCTCCTTACCAATGCTTTATCTGTAACCCAGAGATGTTGGTAGCTTATGTCACCATTGTTATTCAGTCTAAAACTATTTTTTTTTATTTCTTCGTGGATTTTGTCATTGACCCAAAGATCAATCAGCAACTAGTTATTTAATTTCCATGTATTTTTATGGTTTTGAGAGTTCCTCTTGGAATCAATTTCTAGTTTTATTTCACTGTGGTCTGAGAAGATACATGGTATGATTTCAATTTTTTTAAATTTTATATGACTTCTTTTGTGGCCTAACATATGTTCTATCTTGAAAAATGTTCTATGTGCTGATGAGAAAAATGTATATTCTGTAGTATTGGGGTAGAATGTTCTGTAAATGTCTATGAGGTTCATTTGTTCTAGAGTCCTGTTAAGTCCAGCGTTTCTTTGTTGATTTTCTGCTATAGGGATCTATCTTCTTCTGTCAGTGGAGTGTTACAGTGCCCCAATATTATAAAATTGCTGTTTATTTCACTTTTTAGCTCTATAAATATTTGTTTTATGGATCTGGGAGCTCTGGTTTTAGGTACGTATATTTTTAGGATTGTTATATGTTCTTGTTTAATTGATCCCATAACATTATATAACGATCATCTTTGTCTTTTTTTACTGTTTTTGATTTAAACTCTATTTTTTCTGCTTGCTATTGATTTCCATTTGCTTAGAATATTTACATTCCCCCTCTCCCACATACATTGAGTCTATGTGAATCTTTATGAGTAAAATGGGTTTCTTGCAGACAGCAGATATTTGAGTTCTATTTCTTAAATCCATTCCATCAATCTATATCTTTTAAGTGGGGCATTTGGACCATATATTAATACATTCAATGTTAATATTGATAAGTGAGCTACTGTTCCAATCATCATGTTAATTGTTACTTTGTTGTTTTATATTTTTCCTTGTGTTACTGTTTGATAGGAGTAGTGAATTTTTACTTTTGAATGTTTTCATGCTGGCGATATTGACCGTGCTTTTTGGTATTTAGAGCACTTTTGACAGTTATTATAAGACAGGTCTGGTGGTGACAAATTCCCTGAGTGTTTGCTTATCCAGGAAATATTGTATTTCTAATTCACTTATGAAACTTTTTTTTGCTGGATATAAAATTTTTGGCTGAGTTACTCTATTTAAGAAGCCTGAAGATGGGACCCCAATCTCTTCTGGTTTGTGAGGTTTCTGGTGAGAAGTCTGTTGTTAGTCTGATGAGTTCTCCTTTGCAAGTTATTTGATGTTTTCATCTTGTAGCTTGTAAGATTACCCAATTTCAAATTATAATACAAGGCTGTAGTAATCAGAATAGCATGGTATTGGTTTAAAAGTAGCACAGATCAATGGAACAGAATAGAGAACTAGGAAATAAAGCCATATACCTAGAATCAACTGATTGTTGACAAAGCAGACAAAAATATACACTGTGTAAAGGCTGCCCTATTCAAAAAAATGGTGCTGAGAAAATTGGAGGGCCCATGAACAAGAACGAAATTGGATTCCTATTTTTACAATATACAAAAATTAATTCAAGATGGACTATAGAAAAAAGATGAAAACCACAAAAAAAGATGGATTATAGAATTAACTCAAGATGGATTAAAGATTTCAATGTAAGCTCTGAAGCCATAAAAATTCTAGAATAAAACTTAGGAAAAACTCTTCTGGACATTAGCCTAAGCACCAAATTTATGAATGGGACCCCAAAAGCATACAAAAAACAAAAACAATAAATGGGACTTTATTAAACTGAAAAAATTTTTCACAGGAAAAGGAATACTCAACAAAGTAGACAACCTACAGAATGGGAGAAAATATTCAAAATTACACATCTGACAAAGAACTAATATCCAGGATATACGGGGAATTCAAACAATTCAGGAAGAACTAAAATAAATAACTCCATCAAAAAGAGGGTGAAATACATAAACAGAAGTGTTTCAAAAGAAGATATATAAATGGCCAACAAACATATGAAAAAATGTTCAATATCACTGATCATCAGGGAAATGTAAATTAAAACCACAATGAGACACCACCCTACCTCTGTCAGAATGGACATTATTGAAAAGTCAAAAAGCAATAGACATCTGCTCTAATGTGGTGAAAAGGGAGTGCTTATACATTTTTGGTGCAAATGCAAATTAGTACAACTTCTATGAAAAATGATATGGAGATTTCTCAAAGAACTGAAATGAGACCCAGCACTTCATCAAGTAATTCCACCACTGGGTGTCCACCCATATGAAAAGTCATTATATAAAAAAGACACATGCACTTGCATCTTTATCACAACAAAATTCACAATTGCCAAGATATGGATTTTACCTAAGTGCCCATAATCTGATTAGTGGATAAAGAAAAAAATATATATATAAATACACACACACATACATACATAAATACACTATTTAATACTATTCAGCCATAAAAAAGAATGAAACAATGTCTTTCATGGCAACTTGGATGGAACTGGAAGCCATTATCTTATGTGAACTATCTCAGGGATAGAAAAACATGTACTCACTTAAAAGTGGGAGCTAAGCAATGGATATACATGGTCATACACAGTGGTATAATAGACTTTGGAAAGTCCAGGGGGAATGTGGGAGGCGATTGAGGGATTAAAAATTAATTATTGAGTATAATGTATACTATGTTGGTAGCAGGTACAATAAAAGGCTTGACTTTCCGACTATACAATTCATCCATTTATCCAAAAAAAGAAAAAAACCACTGTACCCCTAAATCTATTGAAAAAATTATTTTAAAATTAACTGTAATTACTGATGTGTTCTTTAAAAATTCCTTGTTATTTTATTTAGTGATCAAATTAAATATACCAGATTTTTGTTTGGATTAAAATCATTAATGCCATATAGTTTCTTCTAGACTAACTTATTTAGTCTATCCTACCTTCAATACTTTGCTATGCACAATAGTCATTATATACACACAAATTATGGTGAATTTTGATGAGGTAAAATTGGTAGTTTTTGCATAAATTATTTTCCCCAAAAGCGATTACTACCTCCTTTCAGGTGAAAAGTTGCTTAAAGAACATACATAATCTGTTTTAAACCAAAGTGACTACAACTTTTCATATTTAAAACATTTGCTCTAGGGGTGCCCAAAATCTTTCTTTTTTTTTTTTATTTCAGCATAATACGGAGGTACAGATGTTTAGGTTACGTGTGTTGCCCTTGCCCCCTCTCCCCCCCTCAGTCCAAGTTTCAAATATGTCCATCCTATTGCGTGGTGCGCATTGCACTCTTTGTGTATGCATAACCCGTCCCCTCCTCCCTTCTCCCCCCGCCCCCCTGTCCAACATCCAATCGATGTTATTCTTATATATGCACTTATGTGTTGATCAGTTAATACCAATTTGATGGTGAGTACATGTGGTGCTTATTTTTCCATTCTTGGGATGCCTCACTTAGTAGAATGCGTTCCAGCTCTATCCAGAAGTATACAAGAGGTGCTATATCACCATTGTTTCTTGAAGCTGAATAGT
>CAUYSK010058766.1:0-52016 GCA_963575035.1 Avahi laniger | reverse complement strand
GGTGCTTGTCTTTCCATTCTTGGGATACCTCACTTAGTAGAATGCGTTCCAGCTCTATCCAGGTGTATACAAGAGGTGCTATATCACCATTGTTTCTTAAAGCTGAATAGTACTGCATGGTATACATATACCGCATTTTATTAATCCACTCATGTATTGATGGACACTTGCGTTGTTTCCACATCTTTGCAATTGTGAATTGTGCTGTATGTAGCTCTGTTTTGACACAATCGTCTTGGCAAGGAACTAATAATGATGGGGATACCTCCTATCTTCCCAGAGTTGGCAGACTAAAAACCACTTGAAACACGTATATATAAATCTTTTCCACCTTCCCCTCTCTCCATTCCTATGACTCACAAAAACTATCTTTCAGCCTGCAATCACACAAACTGTTCTTGAAATTTTTTTCTGGTACAAATTACCTTCTCGCACAAATTCTCAAATTTCATAAACCCTTAGATTCTTCTATTCCAACATGTAGCCTGTCTATTAGAACATTCTATTATTTTTTAGTTATATTAATTCATTTTTTTGCTTCCTTAACTATGTGCCAAAGATTATACTAAGTGTTTCATGAGTATTTTCACATTGAATCCTTATAATATCCCTGTGGGAAACTTTGCTGATATTATTAACAAGGCTCATTTACCCTATGGAAAAATAAAACTTACTACATTTGCAGAATTTATCCAAAGGCATAGAATAACGAATGGCAAAGTGGAATTCACACACAGACAGCATGGCTTCAGAAATGAGAAACTGTGTGTTGGGATGGTTTCCCTTGCCTCTATTATCCTTCACTTTCTGTCTTTACCTCTTCAAGATCTTCATCTTTTCAAGTTCTTTTCGTTTTCTGCCTGGTAGCCAAATATCTAGTATTGTTGTATATTGCCCACCATTCTCATCCTTTGAAAAACTTGTGCTTCTTGGGCTAATCCTCCCCTCATTTGCATATCTGATCTTCCATTTGCTAAAATAGGAATAATTCTGGGTTTTAGTCTGCAGCTAACATAACTATGTCCCTTAGTATGAGACTTTATCCTCTTAATGTGGATAATGCTTAATATTGCTGAAAAGCAAGGGCAAGCATATGATACTAGGGCAGATACTTGAGCACATATGCTCTGCTGATATATTGATTCCTTAATGAGTTTTATTTGAGTATTATAAAGGGAACCCATCTATTATTTCCAATCTTACTTGGAAAATTTTGAGAATGACCCCAGCATATGAATCATCATTTGAGTCAAAGGTGACAAGTCCTAGAACAATATTTGGTCCACAGTAGTTTCAAAACATATCCAGGCAGGAAATCTTACACAAATAGGTGAATGCTTTCCTCTCAAAAGAAAGACGAGATGACACCAAACAATCACATGAAAACAACAAAATACCTATAATAGAAACAGAGCTTGTGGAGGCTGACATAGTGCATCTCAGTAATAATTTGACTAGAAATATTGTCTTTCAATAATGATGCAATTCCATGCTAGATATGCATCAATGGATCGCTAAAGCGGGGCCATCAGCAGAAATAATGAACAATTTCTGAACTATGTGCCTTACGATTGGCCTTTTTTTTAGTTGTGAATGATACTTTAAGCAACAAAGTCAATTGGGAGATTTCTCTATGCAAACAACAATCCTTTCAGAATCTTATGTGTACAAAAATACCATTATAGCCAGTTTACTCATGAGTATAAATGGTTCATCATTGAAAATTTAAGAGCATTTAGATTTAAAATAATATAGTAAGAATTTCAGACATAGATATCAATATCATTGTAATGATATGATCTACTTTTTTCAACTCCACTTTGAGTATAAAGTTATTAATATTAATTCATGTTGAATACAAAGCTGCTCTACTCATAAAGTGTTCCCCTTAGGTTTTTAGATAACAATAACAATAGTACCTCTATTTTATTGAGCATTTATAATGATTCAAACATCTATTATTAAAAAAAATTAAGAAAATTTTCTATATTCACAGGATTTAAACACTGGCAATACAATTCAGGAACATACATTATTAATTATCACTTTATACTTCAATGGAACATCATTTTAAAATTCAATATTTTTTAAATTCTAAAAATAATTTATGTTCATTGTAAACCGTTCAGATAATACAGGAATAGGAAAAGGAAAAAGCACAGTTCTCTATAATCCCATCCCTTAGTTATAATCATTACTAATTTGAATTATACACCACAAACTTTTTCTCTGTTTTGCTCTATTCATTCTAATCAAATATTTTTACTCTACAAGAAAAAAGATATATCTCTCTTAAAAAGTTAAAAACGTTATTACGTGAACTTTAAATACCCCTTTCCTTCTTTTCATTCCCTCATCCTCGATGTAGCCACAGCTAGCTCTTTCTTTTGTATCCTTTCTGAAAATTTATACATAAATACTCTCTCTTATGTGTGTTTTCCACAAATGAACAGAAATAACAGACTTACATACCAAGTTCTTTTTGCTTTGCACTATGACTCAGAGATTGTCAGCATAAAGCCATTTCATTTTTCTTAGCACATATATGGTATCCAAAAACATGAGTATGCCATTATTTATATGCAGTTCTACACCACTGGAAATTTAGAAGGTTTCAAATTTTTTTCCTGCTACAAAGTATTATCAATTGGTCACTCCTGTACAAACATCTTCGAGAATTTTCACTTGTGCTGAAAATATAACCTTAGAAGTAGATATATGCTTCCAAAAATTTTATTAATACTACCTAATATCCTTCCAGAAATATTATCCTAATGTTTAAGACTGCTTAGATTGTATCAATTTTCCTTATGGTTGGTGGCATTGGGCTAGAACTGTTTCTAAATTAATTTGTATCAGTATAAGCAATATGTATATAAGATTTCAGTTCCTTCTCAGTAGCCATTTACAAGGTTGGTTCTAACAAGATAAGCTCTGTGTTATTGTCACCTGGGGAGAAACAATAAAGGATGATCTGCTTTATTGCCTAACTAATCCAATAGATACACAAATTTGGGGGCTCTTAAAGCTTCTTATTTTTTTGAGATAGAATCTCACTCTGTTGCCCAGACTAGAGTGCAGTGGTATCATCATAGCTTGTTACAGCATCAAACTCCTGGGCTCAAGCAATCCCCTGGCCTCAGCCCCCTGAGTAGCTGGGACTACAGGTGCACACCACCAGACCTGGCTAATTTTTAATTTTTTTTTTTATTTTTTGTAGAGATGGGGTCTTGTTATTGCCCTGGTAGGTCTCAAACTTCTGGACTCCCAAAGTGCGAGGATCATAGGTGTTAGCCACCATGCCCAGCCTAAAGCTTTAATTCTATTCTGAACATGAGCCCCAAAGTTAATATGATTGTTTGGCAATTTTCCCAGATCTAGGGTTAGGAAACTCAAGAAACATATCAGTAGACACTAAGGGGTCTCCAAATACCTGGCCTGCCATCGTCCCTCCTCATGCCCCTGCCCTCCGCTTTGAGCTTGGAATATCTCTTTACAGGAGGTGATGAGAATTTGTGAGCATGGGGTTACTACACCAACGCTGTTGGAACTTGTCAAATCTTTTGTTAAATGAAAAAGCAGTGTATGCTCTAGGATCTCTCCCTAGAGTTGGACAGAGAAAAGAAAATCTAGAAGGATATACTCAAAATGATTAACAGGGGTTATCACTAGATAGCAAGGTCATAGGAACATTCAAATATTCTTCATTATGTTTATTTGTATTTTGTAATGTTTCCTACAATTATATGCACTGCTTTTTATAATAAAATTTTAATTAAAAAACTCACAACATTTAAAAATCCAATTAGCAGCTAGGTAGAAGCAGAAATGATAACTACCAAGGTTGAACTGAAAGAAAGAGAGGTTTGTAAGTATCATGATGGGCCATGAATGCTTAATATTTCTTAACGTAGAGAATACTAAAAATGCGATCTTCAGGAACCCAGCACATTCTCATCAAACACATAACGCAGATGTAAACTATCAAGGTCTATCATAGCTGCTATACTCATGAGTCTAAGGATATATAGATATTTGTCAGCAAATATGCTGATATTGTTTGCTTACCTTACATGGTGTATTTGTCAACCTATAACACCTCTTTGATAAAATTAATACATAATTCTAATACAATTTTTATTTTCATTGATATGTATCATGAGAGGTTAGATTTTTATTTGTTTCATTTAATTCTATTTAATTTTAAAATTTAATAATAACACCAACATCCATAAAAACTAACCATTAAGAATTAATTATATGCCAAGCATTGCCCTAAAGCACTTTATAAATATTATTTCATATAAACTTTATAATAATCATGGATGCTACTATCATCACCATTTTCATAATTAAAAAAACAGTTAATAAAAAGTACAGTTCAGTAGCACACTCATGATTCACATCCAACAAGTAATATAACCTTTATTCAGCCCCACAAATCTGACTTCTTATTCTCTAATCTAGAGCCTAACAGAAAAAATGAAGAGATATCCATGGAGTAGGCAGAAATGAAAGTATTATAGAAACATAAGTAATGATTTCGATCACTTATATAGCCAAAACCTAAAAAAAAATTCCTAGTCATACATACATGCCACCATTCAAAGAATATTTATTGTGCTCCTACAAGGTTAATTAGTGTAACAATTAAGCCACAAAATTATGACACATTCTTGGTCCACCCAATTTTTTCTTTAAACTTTATCTAGACAATTTAAAATTCACCTTTTCTGAATCTTTCTAAAAAAAAAGAAATAGACAAATTAATTCTATTTGAAAATGCCACTTTATCAATATGTATTTTAATATGGATTTAGATGTGAAATTAGAATGCCCCATTTAACTGTCACTTAAAATAAAGAGGGAGCTTAGTTTACTACAGAAGGAAAACTAATGCTGATGTTCAGAAGATCCCTGATGAATGATTTATGTGCCTTTGATTTTCCCCATGAAGCCCCTAGTCACTGATATGTTGTAAGCTTGTAAGCTACTGAGATTTAGTTCACCTCTGGAAAAGAAAATCTATTTTATTTTCACATAAAACCTGAAGGAGTTCAGGAAATTTCACCCCAAAATATAACTCCTTGGTATAAAGAATATTTTGAATTAAAGGCCATTCAAGATCAAAAAGCACTGGAGGGGTCTTTCCCTCTATCTACATTAACTGGAATGACCAATGAAAAAATGAAAAAGGGCAATTGACTTTCCTTTCTCTCCTCATTATCTCAATGTATTGCAGAAAGGAACATCAAGAATGCAATCATACCTGGGCCAAATCATTTAACTATAATACTTGTCTCTCAGGTTAGTTTAATTTGCTCAGGTTAATTTAATATGCAAAGAGAATATTTACAAGTCAATCTGTTTCTCCATCCATTTATCCTCCCTAGCACTATTGGTTTCCCCTAAACACAATTACCTGTACTCCTCATCTCCCCCTCCCCTCCAAAAGGACAGGTATAAAAATATTTGAACTTCATTGAGACACTGAGTAATCACTCTGTGATTTTCCCCATGTGCATGGTAAATAAACCTTTCTCTTATTAATCTTCCTTAATTGTGAGTTAATCTTTCAGTGAACTTTCAGGGGAAAGGGCAAGTTTCCCTTCACCCCTTCAAACCCTTTATCTATCAAGTTTTTCCACTTTGATTAATTAAATCATATCTCATGCTTTTTAAAGCAATTACTTAATTACAAAATCAGCTACAATCTAATACTACTGGGAACAAAATTCAATTTTAGTAACTGTATCGTCATGATAAAATCTAGAAGCATTTCCAGGGTCAACATAGAAACTCCTCAGGCAGGATGGTATAATTGACTGGAGTCAAAGAAATTACAGACCACACGCTTAATTGTGGAATGACTCAGCTTTGGATACTCTGTTACTATCATTTTCTGAGATTTTCTTGGAGTTTTTCTTGTTATTGAATTAAATTTTAAAAGTTTTGTTTTTTCTTTAACAAAAAAGAAAATCTAGAATTACTTATAATTTACATTGTTTAAGGGCACGGAGTTAAAAGCTCAAGAGACATCCAAGCATATGGCAAAAACAGCACTCGCACTTAGGTTAGCCTTTGTAGGTTTTCATGTAACTTCTTTATTTTTTGATGTAAAGAAGGAAATATATTTAATAATTATTTTGAGGTTTGAATCTAAATATAGTAGTTTTCTGTAAGGACTGAAAATCAATTAAAAATCTAGAAACACATGAAATTAATTTGAATCCACAATCTTCTAGTGATCAACCTAGGTAAATTTTTCCAAATCTACATCATTTATTGAACCTCATTGTTCTACTATATAAAATATAAATTATAATTATAACTATACCACCAACCTCCACATAATTGTCATAAAGATCAAAGTGAAAACATATGAAGTTTCTTTTCAATTGTAAGAATGTTTTCACTTATTTTTCAAAGATTTATTGACATTAATAAATAATTTATTGAACATTTTCTACACACCAGAAAGCATATCTAGTAACTACATATATACACACATATATTAATATAATCTCATTTAATATGTAAAATAAACATATGAGGCTGCCATTATGATCAGCATTTCACAAGTGAGGAAACTGAGGTTTAACAGGTTAAGAATCTTGTCCAATAAACACAACTTATAAAAGATATAATCGAATTTCAAACACCAGGCTATCTGAACTATGGGACATTCTGTGGCTAGGGTGCCAATTGTTCTGAAACTCAAACTTGAACATTTTGAGAGAAGTAGTAATTGTTATCTGAACACATCTTTAAAACAGCACTATGAAAATCATGATCATTTAAGCAAATATAAAATGGAAGAATGCATTAATTTCTTTTCTGGAAGTTGTCACTATGGATGTCCCGATTATTACTTCCTAAGGAAAACAGAGTGTATGATTACCACATTGTGTAAACATTGTTTCATTATTTCAGGAATGTATTTACTCCTGGAAGTTCAGAGGTGGCTTTGGAGTGGCTAGTGGCTCAAGCTCTGTTTCTCCACAGTTCTATTGGCTTTGTTTGTTTCCAACACTTGGGTAGGATCACAAGAATTTCTTATACAATACTAAAAAGAGCAAAGCAGTAACAGGATTCACAACCACACCCCAGGATATGCAGAAGAAGAGAGAAAGACTCTAATAAAGCACACTTTAGTAAGGGCAAGAAAATTTCTTTCCCAGAAGACTTGGAAAATTTTCCCTCACTATTCATTGGTCTTCTATGTACACATGCACATTTCTGATTCAATTCTGATCTTTAAGGTGCTGATGGGCTTAAGCCCGATTTCCTGAATCAGTCATTCTGCCAAAGAGGAGGGATTTCCATTTAAAACCATTAGGCCTGATTGTAGGATAGAGCAACATGAATCTGCTAATGATAAACTCAGTCAAACTCTTAAGTTCAAACCTAGTTTTCCAATATACTTGAATAAGTCACTTAACCTCTCTGTGCTTCATTTCCACATGTAAAAAGTGAAGATAATAATGGTACCTACCAGATAAGATTGTGGTGAGAATTAAAGCAGTTAATATTCATAAAATGCTTAAAAATGTACCTAGCACGTAAAATAAGTATTACTTAAATGGTGCTAAATAAATCCATAAAATCTATTTGAATACTGAGAAACAGCATTGTCACAGTGGCCTAAAACTTCTCAACGACACATTTTTTGTTTTATAGTTGCCTATTTATGCAAACTGCAAGCCTTGCCATTGATTTCTATTTTTCTTTCATAGAAGTTTCTATGTACTTCTTACATGCATGGCGAGGTCAGCACCATGGCTTGTCTATTTCCCGTGGTGCTGCATTCTTTTAAACCTCTAAATAGTTCTAACTACCCCTCTCTTTGTATTTCCATGCCTGTACAATGTAGGAAAAGGTTAGGCCACTTTGTTTCATGCTTGCACAATTATTTCTTGATTATAATCCTAATAATAGTTAAGAATTAATGCTTTATTGTCAAAATTAGGCCAAGATCTCGCAAAGAAAGATGAACTGACCTATTTTCCCACTGTTTTTGTACCACGCCTTCTGTGTATGATGTACATCTTCTTTCCCTACAATTGTTATATTTCTAATTTGAAAAGTACATTTGAATTTAAATACGCTAAAATATTTTAATATCATGTTTACTCCTCAACGTTTAACCTCTGTAAACACCACTTTCCCGTGATATTCTAGATCAATTTTTACAAATAGTAAGAGATGATTTTCAGCAGTGCATGAAAGAATATTTTATGTATTTATTTTAGCATTTGTTAGAAAAAATGAAATCAGCATACGAAATCCACTTTATGGATATTATTGTTAATTTTATTTAACAAAGCTGTGAGATAATTTAAAGAAAATATTAGTGTTTATTTAAAATGATGGTAAATGGATATAGCAAAATTCTGGCTATCATAACAAATGACTGATCTTTGTAAACATTATACACCAATAATAAGCAACAACAGTGATAAATACATACACATGTACACACACATAAAAGAGAGAGACCTTCAGAGCACAATAGTCATCAGACTGGTAATAATAAAGAATTTATTGATTTTATAGCAATTTAATTATTTCAGTGTATGCTAAGAAATGTATATTTTATTTTCAATCTCAGAAAATAACCCTTCGATTTAGCATACAATATATGCATATAATTTCTGAGGTGAAGAGAACCATGGAGACTGTATAATCCATCTCCTTTGCTTTTTAAATGTTTAAAAGGAGGTCTAGAAATATAGTGATAAGTCACCCAGCCAGGTGGTGGCATATTTTGAATTGGAATCTTACTGCCTTGATTCTCAAGCCAGTGTTCGTCAGTTTGTAGTTGCTTTTACAGAACCACATCACCTACTCCATAGTTATTCTAGGAGTAAAATAACTGTGGCTCTGGTATTAATGAGTTTCAATGTGTCAAGCCCCACTGTACTTCTTCTATTTGCTAGACCACAAAGATGAGAATGTGACAAAATCCACTTTCCAATTTGCATATAGTGGAGCTTTTTTATTGTCAAGTGCACAAAATAATTGATTTTCACTAAAATCTTATACCAGTTTTTGATTTCTTACCTAAACCACTCTCATTTAAAATCATCTGTTCTGATAGCAGCACAAGAATAAAATCAGAGGTAGGTAGCTATATAAAATACATTAACACATTCTTAACAATCAGTCTCAATTACATATAATTTGTTGGTTTTATTTACAAATCGAATTCTCATTGAATGTTTTTCTCATTTCCAACAGAATTGGTTTTAGTGTGGGATATTGTATTAGGTTTTAAAGAACTCTCTGTGAGTTCTTTAGTTTTATTCCTAAGGTGATCTAAGCAGGTGATAATCTAAAATACTTGTAGCTCAAATAAGTGATTAAAGGAGCATCATTATTCACAAACAGTGGATATGAAAGGATTGGAACCACTAGGCAAACATATTAACTGAGTCCCTAGAGGGAAGCAGTGAATGATTTTGACAAATTCATGCTCCAAAACAAAGATAGGATGGGTAAAATGCAAAAGTAAATCTTAAGCATCAACATTTTTCTTGTCAAACAGATCTATTAACACTAGTTCAGGGCCTCATTATGGGAAGACTGAACTACTTTTCATTCATTGGATTTACAGATTTGCTGGAGGGAGGTTTTCCAGTTTGCATTTTTCATTGCATGACTATTCAGTAAGGTATCTCTCTTTCTTACTGCTCTGAGCCTTTCAAACTCATCTTAGAGTCATTTACTGTTTTCCTTCCTACACACTTGTTGGTGCCTTAATGAACTGGACTTTGCCATCTCATCCTACCTGTGAGATTCTTTTGTTGGCTGCTTATTCATATGCATCTGTATGTAGAACTTTCAATTGCTTAAACTTATGTAGAGAATCCCAAAATGAGAAATATGGGCCAGTTTCAGGAGACTGTAGTGTGGGTGTGCGTCTAAATTTACAGTCAGACGAATTTTTGAAAATATTTACATTTTTAGCTTATGAATTTTGAACATAAATTTAAGACATGTTTTCAGAATTTCAGTTCCAGTGGTTAACTCTCACCATATACAGTATTTAATCTCTAACTGTGCTTTAATTGCTTTTCTGTAACTTTTTAATCATTTTCTTCAACATCTGTCAACATGAAGGTATTTGCTTTTTGATGTGTTTATTCTGTGTGCCAATGTCTTCATTTCCTCCTTGCCATGACTTTGATGATACACCTCTTGACTTTATGTTCGAGTAATTTTATTTAGTTCTACATAGCACATTCTAAGAATAACTGAACTAAACCATGCATTTTTTAACCCATTTATACTTTTCAAATATATTACTCTTAATAATCAGTACTTTTTAATCAGTGCTTAATAATCAGTACTCTTCCTGAACAAAAATAAAATCTTAAGCTCCCCCCAGCTGACTGAATGGACCCTGTCTTGGAAAAGGGGATCCCAGAAATACCATAAAGCTGAGTTGCTGGCCAAGAGAAGGGAGGTCAGACACATCTCATCATGCCCCCTTCCCTTCTTCGAGATGTCTTTTGTAATTTATTTATAGGCCTGAGGCTATGTAAGACAAACCCTCAGGTCCTCAATTTATGTAACAAATCAGTTGTGTCTGTGTATACAGGCCTGTGGCTTGTCCCTGATTAATGGATTTCCTTATCGTAACTTAAAACATTCCAAGCCTTTAGATAAAGCTTCTTTTCTTTAACCAACTACAAATCAGAGTTTTTTTTTTTTAATTTCAGAATATTATGGGGGTATAAACATTTTGGTTGCATGTAATGCCTTTGCCTCACTCAAGCCAGAGCTACAGTGCCTTTCCCCCATACAGTGTGCTCCACATCCATTAGTTACGAGTTTACCCATCACTACCACCCCCCTTCCATCTGACTGGCACCCAATGAATATTACTTCCACATGAGCACCTTAGTGTTGATCAGTTAGTACCAATTTGATGGCGAGTACATGCAGTGCTTGTTTTTGCATTCTTGTGATACTTCACTTTGAAGGATGGGCTCCAGCTCTATCCAGGATAATATAAGAGATGCTAGTTCACCATTGTTTTTAGTACTTGAATAGTATTTCATAGTATACATATACTACATTTTATTAATCCACGCATGTATCG
The DNA here is from genome assembly GCA_963575035.1 of Avahi laniger. NCBI lineage: Eukaryota > Metazoa > Chordata > Mammalia > Primates > Indriidae > Avahi > Avahi laniger. Next base: position 40,909 of record CAUYSK010058766.1, on the reverse strand, counting down.
ATGGGCACTTGGGTAATTTCCACATCTTTGCAATTGTGAATTGTGCTGCCATAAACATTCGAGTGCAGATGTCTTTATTCTAATATATCTTTTTTCCCTTTGGGTAGATAGATACCTAGAAGCGGGATTCCTGGATCCAATGGATTTCTATTTTTAGTTCTTTGAGATATCTCCAAATTACTTTCCACAGAGGTTGTACTAATTTGCAGTCCCACCAGCAGTGTAAGAGAGTTCCAATCTCTCCACATCTATGCCAACATTTGTTGTTTGGGGATTTTTTGATAAAAACCATTCTCACTGGAGTTAGGTGATATCTCATTGTGGTTTTGATTTGCATTTCCCTAATGTTAGAGATGTTGAACACTTTTTTATATGTTTGCTGGCCATTATTCTGTCTTCTTTTGAAAAGTTTTGGTTCATGTCCTTTGCCCACTTTGTCATCTAGTCTTTGACAAAGCAGACCAAAATATACATTAGGGAAAAGAATCTCTATTCAATAAAATGGTACTGGGAAAACTGGATAACCACATGCAGAAGATTGAAACTGGATCCACACCTCTCACCTCTCGCAAAAATCAACTCACCATGGATAATAGACTTAAACTTAAGGTGTGAAACCTTAAGAACTCTAGAAGAAAAGGTTGGGAAAACTCTTATAGACATCGGCCTAGGCAAAGCATTTATGAAGAAGACCCCCAAAGCAATCACAGCAGCAGCAAAAATAAATAAATGGGACCTGATCAAATTAAAAGTCTTCTGCACAAAGAGTACTTAAACCCACCTATAGCCTACAAGCTCCATCTTTGAGATGTCCCACCTTTTCGGGCCAAAGCAATGTACACCTTCCATGTACTGATTTGTGACTTTACGTGTAATTCCTGTCTCCCTGAAATAACCCAACTGCAGGACGTCCACTTGCTCAAGGCTCCTTGGGTGTGGCTCCGAGCCAAGTTCCTCAAATTTGGCTCAAAATAAACTTCTTTAAATTATTTTACAGAGTTTGGCTTCTTTTCCATTGACATCTTTAATATTAGTCCATTAACACCAGTAGTTTAACTCTATAAATTGCTATCTATTACATAAATTAAGCCATTTTAACAATTAAAAAGTTGACATCACTTTTGGCTTAATTAAACCTTTCAATTATTGATGCAATAGAATAAATGTTTATGTTCCCCCAAGATTCATATGTTGAAATTATAACCAATAACGTGGTATTAGGAGGTAGAGTCTTTGGGAGGTAATTAGTGTCCTTATATATCAGACACCAAATCTGCTGATACCTTGATATTTGACTTCTAGTCTCCAGAAGAGTGAGAAATAAATTCCTGTTGTTTATAAACCACCAAGTCTACAATATTTTGTCATAGCAGCCCAAGTAGTATAAGATATTGGTTATTTGCTATTTGATGTTATATGAAGAATTGCATTTATTTGTAAAAATATTAATATTCACCTTCTCTTTCCAGTATATAGCTACAAAAGTTGTTAAGATCAGTGTTTGATACATCTCATGCTATTTACTTCCTAACATCTCATAAGACATAGTTCAGTAGGACTGTCACAATTTTTTCATTCATTCATTCATTTTCATTCATTCATTCATTCAACATACATTTTTAAGTACTTGCTTTGTCTCATATAGTGAAATAGCAATTTATGTTATAAATATACATTATAAATTTCTACCATATGCATGGGGGCTTTGTAAAATAGTTCCCTTTATTTATGAAAATATTGTGGTAATATTGTGGTAATTAAAACCTTAGTTTTAATTTGATTTTTACAGGAAATTGATGATTTACAGGAAATCCTTTTACAGGAAATTGAACCCTTTACTCTAAAAGTTAATTTACATCATAATGCAATTATTAGAAATAATGTGTGCCTTTCTATTGCACTGTGCCCTCAACTACTATCCCTGAGGTCTCAACCTTTTAATGTGTCCATCAGAGTAACTAGAAATCTAATAATACTTGTTTGTGTGCAGCATATTTTCCCCAAATAACTCAAAACACTTATACAGATATGTTTTTTTTCCATCCACAGCCTATATCAATTACATAGTCTAGGTTGTTGTCTTTATTTTATAGATGGAAAGTTACATGCAAATGGACAGAAAAGGGAATGCCTAAGAAAGATTTTAAGGCTAAATAAGAGTTTAAGAAACAAGGGTAGCGGGAAGGGAAGAGGATTTCAAACAAGTGAAATGAATGAAAGCATAGCATTATAGGGTACGTGTTTAATGTGTGTTTCACTGTGCATTTCATTTATTTGTCTAAATCACCGCTTCTGTTATTAAATTGAGTATATGTACTTGAACATATGGACCGAGTCTATTTGTTTCAGTGTTTCTAGCATCAAGCCTGGCATAAAACAGGGCCTCAGAATTTATCTGGACTTCCACAGACTCAGATGGGTAAAATTACTTCCTCAAAGTCACATATTATACTTATGTAATAATGGCTGAAAACTGTTGTCTTCTCATTTTCATTCTTTCAGCACAAATCAGCATATTAAGGATCTACTATGTGTCCAATATTGTATCAAGTACAGAAAACAGGAAAAATTGTCTGATGGTTGCCAGCACTGAAGAAAAGAAATATTAACTTATTAAGTGAGTCCACTGTTACTTCTTAGATTTTAATGTTATCTTGAAAACTAACTTTTCTCCATGAAATGAAAAAGAACAATACATAACATATTTGCCCTGCTGAAATTCCTTTGCATGGATAAATGCAAACCTACTGACTCCTCTCTTGGAAGAGCAAGGATTCTCCATCCTGTCTCCTACTGTTCTCTTTGACATTTCTGACAGGGTGTGGCTAATAATTGTCCCTCTCCATGTTTCCTGCTGCTCTTGAGACCAAGCAAGGGACAGTATGGTGTAATTTAAGGGATATAGGATTTAGAGCTAGATCAACTTCTTTTCATATCCCAGCTCTACCATTTTTAGCTTTGCTACTTTGGGAAAAGCCTTCTCTGCCTCAGTTTCTTCTCCATTCTTAAATTGGGATTCCTAAATGAGATACCAGGATAATGCATGTAAAGTTGCCCGCACAATACCTGGTGTATAACAGGTATCCAATGGCTATAATTTTCCCACCTCTATTCTCCTTTCTCATGAAAGAAAATGTATTCAAGTCCTGTGCTAGAATAAAGGGTATTATGTCCAACTTTCTTCAGTAAGAAGGAATAATTTAAATATATATGGAAAAATCACATTAAAACACTGTCTTAACTATTAGTAAATCCAAGTAATAAAAGAAAACCTACATTCTCCTTGGAGAAGTTTCCTCAGCATCTAACCGATATGCTAAAAACAGATTACATATAATTTCCTCAGGAATCCTATAAAATAGATTAGCATAAATACTGTAATCTACATTCTACATATGCATTCTTTATTTGTACATGATGGTATTTACAGAGATTACGATCACTGGATGCTGCTAAACCTACAATGTCTGTTGCTTTATGAACAGATTATGCTATATACTGTGCATATCTTAAAACTTCCTTTTTTATTTGTAGTCAAAGCTGCTATTTGCAGAGCATTTTGCCATTTGTAACCTTGCGTCTTGGGCTCTAATTTGGACGGATGCTTTGGTTTGAAAAGACGTTTGCCCTTCCCTTTTGCTCCATCTTGTCCTCTTACAATTTTGACATACTTCTCACAGCGAAATCACAGGGCAGAAGCTTCTCTAAGATATTTCTTCTACTCTCTCTGCTGACACTTTCCCTTTTTTTTAGCTTCCATTCCAAAATTCTTTGAACACTTTACTGCTGCACATTCTCCCCAGACACCCAAGAATTCTGTACTAAAATAAGCATCCCTTTATTGCCAATGGACTGATACACTCCAGTACTTAATCCCTGGGGTCTCTTTGCTGCTATTTAATGTACCACTGCTCAAGAATTGCTGTTGTCCAGTTTTCACAGAAGAATGGAAGTTGAACATTTCCTTTGCTTTATGGTGCTTGACGCTTTGGCCACATTTGCTTTTCATTCTTCCCACGTGACTTGTATCACTGAAGGGCAATAGCTGAGTAAAAGAGAGGCAAAATGTAATGTTTCTGTGTCTCTGCTTTCTAGAAAATGCCTAGCAAAGAATTGTTTCTTTCCTTGTGGTGTCCCCAGAGACATTTCCCTCATTCCCTTCCCTTTCCTTCACCTTTTTTGAGTAGAAAGGAGTGTCAATTAACAATGCAAAGGAGGATAACAATATCAACTCCCAATGTTCTTTCCAGGCACAACGATAACATGAATGCTCAAGTAGTATGTGGTGTGCAACAAAGACAAGGATCTGGGGTCCACAGAACTGTGTTCAAAAGCCAGCTGTACCAAACATGATATGCATAACTTTGTACTGATGCATTACTTTCTCTAGGGTTCAATTCGATCTCCTTGAAATTGATGTGCTTAAATACGATAATGATCATCTAGTGGTATTCATTCAATGGTGGCTATTTTACTAGCATATGCTAATGATCCAGCTTCTCTGCGGTGTTTTCTGTACATTGTCATTCTGCCTGTCTGTATGTCTGTAGCACACTGAATTTCTATGGCTGCTACACTGTAATGTCGTCTTTTCCTCACTTGTGAGCTGTTATCAGCAAACATATTTTTTTCTATCACCTTTTCATACCATGACTGTTGGCATTACACTGTGATTAAGAATGTGAGCCCTGGAATTCAGTCCTTATCAAAGACAACCTTTGTGACTTTGGAAAAAAAATCACTTAAAATCTGTGCTTTGATGATCACTTCTGTAAAGAAGAAAAATCTAAGCACCTAATTCACAAGGTCACTGTGAAAGTTAAATAAGTTACTGTTCGCAAAGCCCCGAGAATAGTGGCTGACACGTAGTTAAGTGTTCAATAAATGACCACTAATATAAGCAACTACTAATTTTACATGATCTATTTAAGGAATTTGATGTGTTTTCTAAACTCTAACATGTTACATTCAATTCTAATTCTTACCTTTACTTTGATCCACAGAATTCAAATATTACTTTCAATGTTTTGATATTTTATTCATGCTACCATCTAAATCAGTTTAAAGCAGAATAATTTGGCTATAAACATAGGAGGGTGGGACATATTCTGTCTGACATCACTTCATCCCAAGTACATTATTCATTTACCTTGCGAATGCCTTTAGCAAACCACATGCTCATTCAGTAATGTGCAGTCCACTCTAATGCATTTTAGAGCTCACTTAAATTTGACTCATGTTTTCATCTTATCCTGATGCCATAATCCACATAAAGCACTCAGCAAAGTATCTAGTCAGTGCTGTTAATATGGTCTGTGGGTGACATCTGTGATCACAGTGTGGAAATGGCAAGTGCACATTTTGTCTTTTTCTGCATGAGCAGTTGTGTATACACACTTGATTCCAGCTTGTTATTTTCTGATTATGACAAGTGGACGCTCTCTAATCCCAGCTCTGAGAATAAGGAACTGGAACCTCAGGTAGTCCAAACACTTTTTTAAATTATAAGATGGTTGAAGAACACAAAGAACTATGAAGAATAATATAATGAATAACCATGTATCTACCAGCTAACTTTGCCAAATTTTAGCATTTTCATCTTTTATTTCCCCTTTTTAAGGAAACAAAGCATTAAAGACATCGTTGCAAGTCTGTGTGCACCCCTCTTTGATTCCATTCCTTTCCCTTGCTCCTTCTTCGAAGTCCTGAATATAATTTTGTATGTATCATTTTATGATTTATACTTTTACCACATAAGTATGTATCCATACAAATCTAGAGTTTTATTCTACTCTATAAGTTTTACATATTTTATCATACTGAATGTATCCTTCCATATTTTGCTTTTTCTCTAAAACAATGTTTTTGAAATTTGTCCATGTTTACCCACAAAACTACAATTCATACATTTTAATTGCTTTATAATATCCTATTGTATAAATATACCATAATTTACTTACTTATTCTGTTTATAGTTATTTGGGATTAAAGTTTTTTCTGTTTTGATTTTTTTAAACTACATTTCAATGTTTTTCCTTGTACACCATGCAAAATTTCTTTAGGATATATATACCTGGAGGTGGAGTGGCTGTATCAAATGATAAGTATTTACTAAATGATTCTCATATCACTCTCTGAACAGTGGTACCTGCTTATAGTCCCACCACCAGTGGTGGAGTCTTTACTGTTTCACATTCTAGCCAACACCTAGTATTTGTCAGGCTTTTTATTCTCTGTAAAAATAGATACAGTGTCATATTATTTTATTATTTTAGTTTGCATTTCCCTGATTACTGTTCAGTTTTTTTTTTGTTTAAATTGAGGAAAGCAGAATCTCTAGTTAAGTACCTAATATTAACATTCAGTGACAGTCTCTCTGTTATTTACTTTTGAGTGTTCCACATACTGTTTGATAAACTAATACACATAGATTATATTTTATCAATGAATTTGTTCTTGGGATTACCTAATCAAGCATCGTATATGAAAGATAAAAAGGGTACTTTTATAAAATATACTGCATCTAATATTTTATTATTTTTTTTTAATCAACATGTTACTCTGAAAGAAGGTAAGCTGGTAAAATTTGTATTAAGCTAGTGTGTTCAGTATTCATATATAAAATCAAACATAGAGTATAAGAAACATATAAAAAAGCTAACTACAAATGCCCACTAAGCAAGGCTACAGTTTATTCCCAATTGCGCCATCCCATATTGGTAGCTAATAAATGGCTGCTCATGACACAATAATCATAACATCATGGTGATAATCATTATAATAATTATAAGGTCAGTTAACTATTCATGTTTATGAGTTAGGCTCAGAAACTGCTGTGATTATGGTTGATTGCTCTTTTTTAAATGCCCAATTTTCTTCATCCTAACTCCACTTTTATTCCATAAGAACAAATTAAGATAACTCTGAATTTGCTGAGGTATCTTATAGGGATCCTATTTTTAAAGCTAAGTATGACTCTTGTTTTTTCTACAAAAGCCATTTTAAACTAAACCAGGCTACAGCTAAAAACCTTCAGCAGTGCATCATTGATTTTAAAAAAATAATCTCAGTTATTTAGAACTGCAAACAAATCTTTGTCCACATTTCTTTCTTTCTTTTTTTTTTTTTTTTTTTGTCTGAGACAGGGTCTACTTCTGTCACCCCAGGCTGGAGTGAAGTGGCATCATCATAGTTCACTGTAACCTCGAACTTCCGGCCTCAGGGATTCTGCAGCCTCAGCCTCCCCAAGTGCTGGGGTTATAGGCACAAGCCACCCTGGCCCCACATTTCTAACCACATTGAGCCTCTTCATGAAATTCACAGATCTTTCTCAATGTCTCATCATCATTATGCGCCATAGTGCATTATTTCTTCTGGAAAGGAATATATTTAACTTTTTACATATATTCCTAGTTTCCCAGCATATATTCCTAGTTTTCTTTCTATTTCTCAGGTCATTTTTTCTGTATCTTCTTTGTCTGCTAGGTATCTCAATTCATATGTCTCCATGGCATCACAAATTAATCATATTTAAAATTGAACATATGCTCCCTCTAACCATCCCCCAAAACTCCTCAGTGAAGAGCACACAACTCATCCAGCTGCACAAAACAGGACCTTGTAGAGGAGCCCCTTCTTCCTCCACCGCCAGAATTTAATCTATCACCAAATCCTTTTCACACTCTAACTCCGAAAAAGGCCTGGTGTCTACTTCCTTCCTTCCACTTCCATTCTCAACACCATTATCAAGCCTCACTTGTTTACTTTCGCTGCTCCCTTGGCCAAGAATCCCCACCCCAACCCCTTTTACTTTTCTTGTTATGTTTTTTGAATTTGCATTTCTGTGATTTGTAAATCAATACAGAGATCAAATATCTTTTCACATTCATTAGCCATTTTGGGTTGTTTAAGGGAACTATAGAAAACAAAATGCATAGTCGATATTTGTAGATGGTCTATATGTATATGTTTATTCTCTGGTTAGCATCTTTTAGTCTTCATCTCTCATTCATGGACTGACATTTTCAAGTCCCACAGCTGCCTTCCTTGCCCACCCTCCAAACCCATTAGTGGTATGGCAACACCTCCTAGAAACCCCATGGCATTTCTCCTACGGCATTGCCAGTATACCCATACACGGGATCTGTTTACTGGTCCCCCTTCCATACTGGATCCAGCAATCTTTAAGGACAAAGGCCCATCCTTCATCACTTTATTGCCAGCAACTACATGCTACACAGGGCATCATTAATATTCAAAAAATATTTGCTGTAAGAATTGACTATAATCGATATAGTAAGATGGAAATTTCCAAGGAAAGCAGTATTGGGATTACTGGGTTGTTTTTCCTTTTTTGTTGCTTTTGACTGAGTAATGTTTCTGCTTGATATAACAATAATGTTAATTTCCAAAAGTCTTTAAATACTTTGGTCTTAGCATCGTAATTAAGAGCAATGCAATAAAAACAAAAGACTTGAGGAATTCAAAAACCAAAGCACATATTTGGAGATAGAAACCACAGAATATTGCTGTCAAGCTAACTTTGTTTTCAGTTTAACAAAGAAAACACTATCCCATTCCTTCCTGAAAGACATATTTTTTGATTTGTAGCTAAGTATCAGTTACCATCCAGAAAACAATGAGAAAAAATCTATAAAAACTATTATTTTCAGTGACATTCTGTATACCAGAGAAAGCTCTGTGACGGGTTGAAATTTAGTTTAACAAACAAACTAAACAACTGTCACAAGAAGTCAATACTTACAAGAATGTTTCCAAAAGCACTCATAAGTGACACTGTGTTAAGCCACACTAAGATTAGAGTATATTTAAAGTATATACATAAATCTGCATAACAGTGAATTTGAACATTCCTGAGGAAATGGCCCCCTTTTCAGTGTCCCCAAAATTGTGAACCCTCACATAACCTGAATTGTACTTTTAATATTCATTGATTCCAAAGAAAAGCTTAATGATAAAATGCAACCCTTAAGTAACCTGAATTTATATTTTTTAATCCCAAAAAATATGTGTTTATATGAACCACATTGTGTGTATATATATATATATTTGTGTGTGTGTGTGCACGCACGCGTGTGTGTGTAAACTATGTTATTTATTTAGCCTTCAAATGCTACTTTACCTACATACAGATTGGGTAATATGAAGCCATTTGGCAGCTACTAGTATCTTACGTATAACAAGCATTACTGGTTAGAAAGCAGGGATCATGTTTTTGGAGACTGCATGGCTTGTGCCTAGCACAGTGTCTGGCATAATAGTAGGTATGCAATAAATGGACAATTGAATGAACCAAAATAATGCATCTTTACAATATAAAACTAATGTTCATACTACCTGAGGCCAAATACATTCATAAAAGGAAACCATAATAAAAAGACAAGCTTATGTCAGACTGGGGCTTCTAGGTTGCTGAAAATAAATTCACACGTAGATACTAAGACGTTTGGACCCACTTGGTATGCATTGCTGCACTTCCAGTGATAGCGTCTGCTTTCTCCACGGATTTAATGAAGGGGAGTGATGGACTGTGGAAGGCCTCAGATAGAAAGTCTTTACAGGAAAAGTGTCAGGGTGACTGTTCTGTCAGTGGCGTGAGGGATCCAGTGGCACTGATTAATTTCAGTGCCAGTGCTTTATATGGAAATAGGGAGATGCACAGAGCACAGGCTTATAATTATATTATACATGTAGTTCTTTTTACCTGTTTGAACATTGCTGCTAGCGGCTAGAATCTCAACCTATATGAGTCCATGGGAATTTTTTCCGTGGATTTACCTAAGATGAAACTCTCGTCCTGTATCTTTAAATTCTTGCTTTAGCTCTAGGCTTACTGTGAACTCTATAGTCAAGCTGCATAAATATTCCTGAGCTTTTGCTTTGTGCGCCAAGCTCTCTTGAGAACAGCATAGGCAGTAGATTGCCATTAAGGATTTTAAAAATGTTTTTAATGATGTGATATCATGTATTTTCACAAAAACTGACGTGTGCTTTAGCTTGCTGCACTCCCCCCATGCTATGCATGTATTATAGATGTAAGAGATAGTAGAGAGTAACAGTGCTTGCCCCTAATTTAAAAGAAAATGACACAGTGGTCCACATGAAAGAACAGAAGATTTATTAATGAAAAACAGAATAAATAAAATACTCTCTGAAGTATAAGGAAGGCTATTCAGCAATAAATCTTGCAGTACAGGCTGATACACAGTGCTTATGGTCTTATCAAGACAATATATTTAGCATATACTCTGGGTGTGCTTGTTTTTCTATTTTGTTAAATTTAAGCCAGAGCCCCACCACATTATAAAAGGAGTTGAATTCTTTATATAAGGGACCCTGATTGTACTTTTTGTATACTTTATAAGTAATTAGGTTAAATAGGGCTATAGAATACACGGAATAATGTAGAGCTGATTTGTTCTTTTTGAAGGTTTCAGATACAATACTTTCTCTATTCATGATTTTTCTTTTGCCCTCATAAAATGAAGCCCTGCACTTCAGGTTAGAATTAATTAGGCTGATCCTCAGCTGCTCAGCGTTCAGTGTTCCCAGCAGGGCAGCCTGTACACGCCTGCTCTCCCCATTGAGATTTTAGGCTGAACTCTGGGAATTCTGCCCACCCTTTAGGCCAAACACAGGGTCTCAGCCATGCCAGCGCAGAAGGCTAGAGAAGATTGTAAAAACCTACTTCATGGTTTCGAAAACATTCACTAGTGCTCTTCTGAAAACAATCCCCTACCTAATATGTCTGTGGCCAAAAAATAACTCTAGTAATGAGGGAGAAAGGAAGGTAGCCGCATAATGAGAGGCACAGAGACTTTTTGGTTGGTGATGATTTATATATTAAATAATATCACTGAATGATGTAATAGATGCATATGTTATATGAATTGTAGAGTTCTACCGAGTTAAGCCTGTGTTATCCATTTGCCTTATTTCTAAAAGGTAAATATAGTAATCTAATTTCTAAAGAAAATGTGCCATTTTGATTATTTATACAAGAATGAGAGCTTGTTTTTGGATATAATAAGATATTTGATATTATTTTAAAAGGAGAACTTATTACTAAGAATGTAAGATTGGCTGGTTGCAGTGCCTCATGTCTGTAATCCCAGCACTTTGGGAGGCCAGGCAGGGAGGATTGCTTGAGGCCAGGGGTCAAGAGCAGCCTGGGCAACACAGAGAGACCCTGGCGCTACAAAAAATAAAAATAAAAATAAATTAGCTGGGCATGGTGGCACACACCTGTAGTCTCAGCTACTCAGGAGGCTGAGGCTGGAGGAACACTTGATTCCAGGAGTTCGAGGCTACAGTGAGCTAAGATCACAACACTGCACCCCATCCTAGTGATGGAGTAAGATAATGTCTCAAAAAAAAAATAAAGATAAAAATAAAAAGAATGTAAAATGTGGATGTTTGACTTCCAAAGGTCTTGGTCTTTTCTACAACATATCTCCAGATCATCATGATCATCATTAGCGGAACTGAGTTCAATAAAAATGAAGAAGAAACAATACTGCTTTTTAGATCCTGAATATTTGTGATACTAAATTTGGAGGGCAAATCAGTGTTTAAATATTTGTCAAAATGATTGCTAATGCTGTTTGGAATTCAGGTTGAATTTTGAAATTAATCGGCAAAATTACACAGGTTAAATAGTACCTATTAAAATATAAGAATTTCTGTGTCACAGAAAGACACATGCACAGGCCTGGTTTTTATATGATCATACAAGAAAATGAAACAAATCCTTTGAAACTAAAAACACTGCTTAATATAACTGTCAATTCTTAGTCCTCATCTTCCTTGACCGGTCAGCAGCATTTAACATGGCCAAGCACTGCCTACTCTGTAAAATATTTTCTTTACTTGGTTTCGAATATACTTTTTCCCTGGTTTCCCTCTTCCTTCTCTGGCTATTCCTTCTTAACAAGCTCTTCCTCTTCCTCTCTAATTCTTAATTTTAGAATGCCCCAGGGCTCAGTCCCTGGACTTCTTGTCTTTTCCATCTATATTCACTCCCTTTGTGATATCAGTCTCCTGGCTTTAAATACCGTCTACAGATGATGACTCAACATTTTTATCTCCGGTTTGATGTATGCCCTAAAACTCCAGATTTATACTTACAAATTCACTTGGATGACTAATGATAATCTCAAATTAAGCATTCCCAAACTCCTGATCATTTCCTCAGACCTACTTTCCCTTGTTGTCTTTCTCCTCTCAGTTAATGCCAACTTGATTCTTCCAGTTCAGGCCAAAGCCTTAGAGGCATCTGTGACTCATTACTTTCTTTCATACCCACATCCGCTCTGTCAGCAGTTCTTGTTGGCTCTTCCTTCAAAATACATCCAGGATGTGACCACGTCTCACCCTGTACTTCTAACACCTGAGTTAAATCTATAATCCTCTTTTGCCTTGATGACTGCAATAACCTCTTGACGGGTCTCTTTGCTTTTATTCTCGACCCTTTCAGTGTTTTCTTAACATGCCAGCAAGAATGATTTTGTTAAAACATGTCAGATTATGTTACACATTTGGTTAAAATTCTCAGTATAAGGATGGCATTCCAAATTACAGCAGGTCATTCTGAACTGAACTCATGCACTGGGCCCCAACAGACCAGGCCAAACCAAATTGGAGTCACTCATGTTAAATGTGACACAGTCAAATTAAAACTTTAAGGGAGCACATAGATCCTCAAACAGTCCAGTTTTTTTTTTTCTCCTAAAAAAACAAAAGAGATTGCAGCATAAAAAGAAGTCCCCTCTGCTCTAACTCTTACTAGAAAGTAACCTTGTTCCCACCTGACAAAACCTCCTTTCTGTCATTTCCCAGTGGTATCTGAGACCAAATAAGTATATCTACAATGGTGACAGAGTGACATCAATGCCTAAAGTTTTGAGAGATTGACCAAAAGGGGAAAATTGTTAATAAGTTTAGCTTCAAGCTGCCTCCTTACATATTTTAAATTTGGCCTAAAGGTTTCTCTGTACATAGTGAACTGTAACCTAACTAAATGTGTAAACAGCCTATCACCTATTTTTGTATCAATCACCAACTTTTGGCCAATCACAGGTGATCAACTGTGCTCATCATGTTCAAATAAGGCAACTGCCAAGGGGTAATAAACCAGCTGTTTCTATACTTCGCTTCCATTATCTGTATATCACTTTCTTCTTTCTGTCCATAAGTCCTGTTCAACTATGAGACAGCACCGGAGTCTCTCTGGTTCTGATGGTTGCCCAACTGACGAATCATTCTTTGCTCAATTAAACTCTGATAAATTTGTCTAAAGTTTTTCTTTTAACACCTTCTTGATAGCATTCATTTCTTTTCTTCCTTTCTGTCCTTCCATGCCTCTAACTAATCTCTGTAGGTGTTCTTTCTGATATTATTTGCTTACCAGAAACAAACAGGTTTACTGAAGATATTATAATAATTTCATATACTTCTAATTTTAAGTTAAGAAATTGCTTAAATACTAAAATATATTGAGGAAACGAAACCTTAATAAGTGTGTTGTATACCCTCCCACTGAAATATTCTGTCGATCTTAAGTAATATCATTCTAATACTCTAGTGCCTAATAAAAGAATTAAAAACATACTCTTCCTGCCTTCTACATAATACATTGAGGAAGATGTTTCAGGGAGCCTCTCAGATCCCCCTTCAGGAACGAAGCATTAATTTCCCAAGCCAAGAGTGTTGGCTCCTGAAAGCTCACGAATTAGTTCCTACTCACTAATTCTTCTGGCCAAGAAAGCTGCCTCATCACTATGCAATGACTGGTTGATACCAGGGTACAAAAGCACAACCCCTTTGTCTCAATGCCAGACAACTGGGAAAAGCCATTCTCATGATAGCATCTGAGACCTCTTTTAAAACTGTATTACAGTGAACCTCTCCATCTTCCCAGGCCCTCTTTTCTCACTCCCTCTAAGTGTTCTTCTTGCACATAAATCTCTATTTCAGATTCTGGTGCCTGGGAAATCTCATCTAGACCTATATCATCTCTAATACTTAGGATAGTGAGAATCTATGCTATTGAAAGTTACCAGAATATGCTGCCCTCAAATATGCCACTTTGGCATGAAGATTATTTTGAGCTAAAGGCATTTGAAAAACAGTAGATGTAAAGGAGACAGTCCAACCTCCTCTTTTCTCTCTGTACAAGGAGAAAAAAACATTCTTGTTATAAGAGACAGATAGTAGAGGCTGAAAAATATCTGTACAGATAACTTTCATTAAATAACTTTTACCTTCTTACCCTCCCTATACATTTTAATTACTTTTCTAAAACTTTCACTCTTTATTTGATCTACTATATAAGCATTTAAGTTTTGCCACGTTTGGGGACCTTCATTTTCTTTTTTCTTTTTTTTTTTTTGAGACATAGTCTCGGTCTGTTGCCCACGCTAGAGTGCTGTACATCAGCCTAGCTCACAGCAATCCCAAACTCCTGGGCTCAAGCAATTCTCTTACATCAGCCTCCTGAGTAACTGGCACTACAGGTGTGTGCCACCATGCCCAGCTATTTTTTTCTATTTTTAGTTGTTCCACTAATTTCTTTCTATTTTTAGTATTGATGGGGTCTTTGGTCTTAGTTTTTGCTGAGCTGGTCTCAAACTCCTGACCTCAAGCAATTTTCCCATCTTGGCCTCCCAGAGTGCTAGGATTATAGCCGTGAGCCACCACGCCTGGCCAAGGGGCCCTTCATTTTCTTGTGGAGACCTCCAGGTACATGTAATATAAAATCTGTATGCTTTTCTCCCATGAATCTGCATTAAATCAACTTAATTCTCAGCCCCAACCAAAGACTCTAAGAGGGTGGAGATAACGCTTTGCCTTTGCTACCTTATTTCAAGTGGCTCAATTGCAATCCTGGAAGAGATTGCCCCTGAACTCTTATTTTGGCTTTACTCCTACTGCAACACTTAAATTAAAAATATTCTCCACAGCGGAACATTATAACCGGAAAAGCTTGCTCATATTAAAATCTCCATGATAATTTTCTGTAAAAATTCAATATACAATACAAAAAAAAAATAAATAAAAGGAAGTAATGCCTGCCCAGTAATGAGGTTAGGTGACATTTAGAATCATACAAGTTACTCAGTAGCTGCTTGTAGAACTGAACTGAAGGGAGAAAAGAGCTAATAGGTTTATAGGCAGCTAAATCAATTAAGATTTACTCTTTCTCTTTACTAAATTGATTTTCATTATCTGTGCAAGAATGTTAGCCAAATGACATTGAGACATTTAATTATATTTTAACTATATTCACATACACAAATACACATGCAACTGGCTTGCTTGAATATAAAGAATACTTGAACCAAGGAACGATTTCACTTTTTAAGACAGGTTATCAGACTGAATTTTTGAAAATCCAGGTATATGCACTTTTAAAAAGTTACATTTAAAACAAAATAACTGTGAAATATAGAAAATAATATGATGAAATATATATACACCAAAGACATTCTGCTTAAAGAAAAGTAATGTAAATATCAAAGCAAATAGAATTTTAGACAAAAATCTACACAAAGATTATGAGATAAGTGACAATCTACCAAGAAGTTAGACATTATCCTGTATACACATAACCACACTGCCGACATATATTGAAAATAATAACTTTCTACAAAGTATAGCATAAAATACAGAGAGCATTAAAATATATTTTTATAGTTCCAACACCAACACACGTAAGCACAGATCATTAATATGCCAAGATACAATTTAAAGAAAAAAAAAAACTCAGAAAAGTACTAGAACTGCACTGTCCACAAGTGGCTATATAAATTGAAGTTAAATAACATTAAATTACAAATTCAGTTCTTCAGTCATACTAGCCACATTTTAAGTGCTCAAAAGCCATGGGATTTCTGGCTACCATATTACACACATTAAATATATTAATAGAATATTTCTATCATCACAAAAAGTTCTACTGGACAGTGCTCTTCTAGACTACAGATCAAATTTTTAACATAAAAGTAACAGGGTTTGAGGGTAATCACTGAGGACAATATTGCTTTTCATTGTTTTCTGAAATGAATATTTTTTTAAAAAAAAACTGCATTCATGGATTCATTGTATAAGTTAAAATTACTTTTAAAAAGGAATTTCCCACTCCTCAGAGAACTGGTATCTTTAATAAGTGATTCTATAAATGCTAATTTCTTGGATATTTATGTTTATATAAATTTGGACATAAATCATGATATATGACAGCCAAATTGGCTTTGAAGAAAACGTGGGCAAGTCAGCTCACTTAAGTATTTTACTGAAATGTCATATTGTTTTTGGCAAACAGAATCAAATGTGTTGTGTCATGATACTCAGGTGTTATGGCCTGAATTGCGTCCCTCAGAATACGTATGCTGAAGTCCTAACCCCCAGTACCTCAGAATGTGACTGTATTTAGAGACAGGGTCTTTGAAGATAAATAAGGTAAAATGAGGTTATTAGAGTGGGCCCTAACCCAATACAACTGGTGTTCTCATAAGAAGAGATTAGGACATAGACAAACATAGAGAAAAGACCATGGGGAGACATGCGGAGAAGACACCCAATTACCAGCCAAGGAAAGAAACTACAGAAACTACCAACCCTGCCAACACCTTGACCTCAAACTTCTAGCCTCCGAAATAGTGAGAAACTAGTTTTCTGCTTTTGAAGCCACTTGTTTATGATATTTTGTTACAGCAGCCCCAGAAACTAATACATCAGGCTTGGCATCTTTGTTATACTATGCTCCCTTTCATACCTGTCTACTAACAATAACTGGAAATATCAATAATACCGATCCTATTATTTAGAAAAAAAAATCACAAAATGATGGCACTCAAATATCAGAGCTTGTTTTCTGAATAAAATATTAGAAGACTCTCAGAATTTCGGAACCTATCACATGCTGAATAAGACATAGTGTTCTGGAGAAGGGAAACATTCACTTTTTATAAATGTGCTTTTGTGTGGTTCTCTCAACTGTGAGCAGAACAAACAGGACAGAGCATGGCACAGGTTTTTCCCGCATGTTGTCAAGTCCACATCAATAATACGAACTTTCCATGGCAGAAGAGATGCTATGAGTGTCTATCATTAATGATTGGAAATTAAAAGATAAATAATAATGTTATAATTGTATCATCACTGTTTTTAAAGATCTGAATATATTTTACCATTAAAATATTTGATTCTCAGGCAATATACTTTTAGTTATTTCACAGACTGAGGAATTTATCAGGCATCAGAAACTCAAAGGTCTATTGAATAAACCCAGAGTTATTGCTATGAACACAATGACAGCTGTTGATATATTTATTTAACAAACACAAACACTCTACAAAGTCAATTAGCTTAATTTTCCTAGCAATCCTAAGAAATAACACTATTGTTACCCCAATTTTAAAGTTAAGGAACCTAAGTTAGGAAAGGTTGTGTAATTTTCTCAAAATGACTGAGGCCAGATTCAATTTGAACCCAAGTTTCCTGCCTTTGGAGTCTGAGCTGTTAACCACTGTGCTACAGCTTACTTTGTAAGTGGCTCTGCTAACGCTTGTTTCAAGCACAGATTTGCCCATGGATAAGCACACACAGTGAAAAATGAATGATGTCAAGTTCAATCAACACATGACCCAGTGAAATGTTTACCTGAAGGTAAAATTCTGGCAAATCTACAGCTTTCTGGGATACATTTTCAGACTACAACATGGTAAAACAAGCAAGGAAGTGATTGCCATAAAAAAAAAAAAATGAAGATAGTATTTTCTTTGTCAGTTGTGAGAAGCTGGGGAGAGAGAAGGGCTGCGGTTAGAAAGGGGCACGAGAGAGAATGGATCAGGACTAGAGCCTTTTTGATCAGGTGAAGGGTTACATGAATTTTCCCTTTAAAACAATTCATTCTGATGTATATTTATTTTTATTCACTTTTCTGTTTGCATGTAATTTTTCACACCAAAATCTTAATATATTTATATAGACATGCAAATACATCTTTTGGATTTGTTGGAAACAGAACAATATTGTATATCCCATCTGCAAGTGTTTATATAAAACATGAAGTGTGGTAGCATCCAAAAAACTAAGTCGAACTCGCGTACAGCAAAATCACAGATTTCCTTTTAAAACTGCATATGCCACAGTGACCATAAAATAAATCATCATCCAGATGAAAATGCTGTGAAGAATTTCAACTAGCCACATATACTGCACAGATATTCATAAGAAAAAAAGGTTTGAATATTTATTATCAAATTTATTATCAAATTTTAGTCTTTTGATATACTCAAGACATACACGCATATATGCATACATATATACATGCATGCATACATACATACATCTGTATCTCATTCAAATACTAGACCAAATAAAGGGATTCCTATATTAAAAAATAATAATTGCAAACCAGAACCCATTCATATTCTCTGAAAGCATTTTAAAAAGTCATGAGTCGTGTATTAATAGATTTTACAGTTAGAAATATATTACCAAACATTTATTGGTTAATCTTTATTGAAGGCTTACTAAGTGTCAAGTGCTGTGGTAATTCATATTCACTACCTTCATAAACCCCAGCAATGAATTAAACATCATTATCATCCTCACCTTACAAAATCCAGAGGTTAGTAATTTGCCCGTGTCATGCTGTTGTACACTTTGTAATGAGTATGCTATTGACTCTAGGATCTAGAGCAAAGCAGCTCTGGTTTCAAGGCATCAATAATAACTGCATTGAAGAGTAACAAAATTGAAGCCTGTCAGTAAACTAAATACAATGTATGGCATAATGTATTTTAATATTTATACATTTCTATCAAGCGCAAGTTTATTTGGAGCATTTATTTAGTTACTTCCCATAGACATTGTGCAAGAACTTCAATACAAGAATAGTAGCCAGAAAAGAAAAAGGCATAAAATTCAACAGTCATAAGAAAATGGAAAATTTTAGTACTTTTTTCTGTTCCTATGCCACACATCATAATGTAGAGGAAATTAAAGGAAAATATTTTTGGATATGTAACTTCAAAAAATAACTCTGTAGGTATGCATATGTTAGTGTGTATGTTTTAAGCTGTATATTTGACTAATATGTCATTTGAAGAAAGGATGTTACCCCACCCTAAAATAATGTTAGATGCCATCTACATACTTAGAATATGAACCACAAAAGAAAATAATCAAAAAAAACTCAAATAATAGTATTTATACGTAAAAAGAAATTTAGCAACATTTCTAAGCAAAGTCTGTTATTGCAAGTTGGCTATTGAAGCATACTCATTATAAAGATTAACTAAATCGAATTAAGACTTTACATTTTTTTAATATTCAACAAAAATTAATTTGTAAAGTGAGAAAAAGGCAGACCTACTGACTTTTCCTAAATATATTGACTAATTTCTAAAAGCTTATCAGAGTCCATTGCTTTATTTAAAAAATAACAATAAATAATAATAAAGGATATAGTGATATAAATATTACTTTTAAAAGACATAACTATAAAACTTTCCTAAACTTACAACATAATAATGCAGACTGATATTCATTGTCATTGTTTATACACAAAAACTTGGGTTGAATTATTTCCCTGTGTTGCTTAACTGCTGTACAAACACCATTTACTATATATACTTTAGTAGAAGCATTTTGAATGCCCAAAGACTTTTTATCTGATCAACAGTGACTCAGGTTGTCAGCAATCCCAAAGGGAAGAAGTACCTGTTATTATAGGCATGTGACAGAAGTTAGTGTATCTATACTTCAGAGTTGGGTACTACCACTTTCTAGTTCAGCCACATTTATATTTACTTTACCTCTGCAATCCCCAACCCCTAGGCTGTGGACTGGGGTCATGGCCTGATGGGAATCAGGCTGCACAGCAGGGGGTGAGCAGCAGATGGGTGAGCAAGCTAGAGAAGCTTCATCTGTATTTACAGCCACTCCCCATTGCTCCTATCGCTGCCTCAGCTCTACCTCCTGTGAGATCAGTGTTGACATTAGATTCTCACAGGAGCATGAACGCTACTATAAACTGTGCATGTGAGGGATCTAGGTTGTGTGCTCCTTATGAGAATCTAATGGCTAATAATCTGAGGTGGAGCTGAGGCGGTGATGCTAGCGCTGGGGAGCAGCTGCAAATACAGATTTATCATTAGCAGAGAGGTCTGACTGCACAATAAATGTAATGCACTTGAATCATCCCAAACCCATCACCCCTCACCCCAGGCCATGGAAAAATCGTGTTCCATGAAATCTGTCCTTGGTGCCAAAAAGGTTGGGGACCACTGCTTTACCTCTTCTAGCCTTGGTTTCCTCATTGGAAAAATGAGGATAGTTAGTGTTGCTATCTCAATTTGTTACAAGAATAAATGCATACTACACAGAAGCAATAAACTTTGTATCTGACACACAGTAGCCAGCTTATACATTTGACTTTTTTTTTTTTTCCAAATTTAGGAAACTTTCATTTGCTACAGAAAAGACATTAAATTCCTTCCCTCCCTTCCTTGCCTCAGAGAATTCATTTTCCTTTCAGCTCTTTATGTACTTGGGAGCTCTAGGCAGTGAAGTTCAGACTTTCTAAGTAGGTACCTTATTACTGTTGTACCAACATTCAATTTTAGTTAGGTATTTTAGTGATTTTGTGGATAAAGCTTGCATTCTGGAATAAGTCAGTTCTATTCTACATTTCCCACAAGATCTAGGAGTGGCACGTACTCAAAGAACATTAAACATATATTTTGAAATTAAAATGAAACTATATCTTACACCTGAAGAGCACAGGTCTTTATTATTCATTTTGAGAAACTTAATGTATTTTTAAACTGATCAAACTAATATTCAAATTAATTTGTTTTATGCCACCTAAATTTGAAACAAAAGAGAAGTTCAGGTTGATGTTTTACATCAAGGTATCTAAAGGAAACTTGTCACCAGTCTCCTTTCTAACCCACTAAAATGGGGCAACTGGCTGGATGACTCCATGTAAAATGCTCCTGCCAACATCATACATAATCACCACATTGTGAAAGCAATAATCACACCTTTGTTCTCCTTTTAAATTGAATGTAATTGACTTCTCCATCCTTGACACCACTCTCCTCTCTTAACTGCCACTATCCATAGGCTTCCTCTCTTGTCCAATTAAATGTAGATCTCAGTCTTTTACGGTTGGGGCACAGCAGGGTCCAGCCCCGTGGTTGCTTCTTCACCCTCTACTACATCCTTTCTAGGCCACCTAACGTAGCCTCATTTGCGAGTTGCTTACTGAGTACTATAACATTTAAATCTCCAACAAAGAGGAGAGCCATAACCTGAGGATAAAGTATTTAAGAAATGTCTAAAAAACTGCTGAGCCTGTGCTGAGAAGTGGAACACTGAGAAGCATGCTTTCTTCAGAATTCTCTGCTGACAAGTTGCAGCGTAGGTAAGAGAGGATCTACCTCTGGAATCCACTAACAGGTAGTGCGTAGAAAGACAGGTACAATTCTCATTAAGCAGAATAACAGTTCAATGTTCAAAGTTGTTGAACTAAGAGATGATGGTATATAGATAATTTTTAAAGCTATGTAAACTAACATCAGAAGAAGGAGCAAAAGCAGGTGAAAGTGGGGATACCTAGAGCAGCAGGATAGAAGTGGGTGGCAGGGGCCCGCTGTCCCCTCTATTAGGACTCTTAGCAATATTTTTTTTTTAAAACAACATGTATTATTACTTGAACATATATATTAATATAACCAGTTAATATGAATGTAATACTCTCAGGAAATTCTGTCCCCCTAAAATTTCCCACTCCCTATATAGTCCTAAAAAATTTATATTATCATTAAACCTGATCCAACAGTTCTACTTCCTTAAATTTACTTTTTTATAGTATATCTTTCTCTATCTTTTTTCTCTATCCCTCATTTTCCCAATATAAATTTAAATTCATATTCAGCTGTTTCATTTTTGTGACTATAATTATTATTTTTTACTACTCTAAGTAGTCTCAATTTATTCTATTTTTTATATGTCCAAAGCCATATTTCTTGGTGTTACAAATTGCCTTTGTTTACATGTACTTAGTGATCTTCGTATGTATACCTCTGTTTCAATTAGATCTCAGAATGGATAGGAGGTGAACATATTTAATCAGTTAACCATCTTAGCACCAATATTTTTGTTTGCCTATAAAAAAATCATTATTAGGCAATAAATTTATAACATTCTGTATATATTTGAAACTTGTGTTACCACATAAAATATATTTTATATCTATCATCTTTGGTCTGAATTTGCCAACATTTCTAAGGACATTAGTTTTCTATAGCTATCATATCAAATTACCATGAACTTAGTGGCTCAAAAGAACAAAAATTTATTTTATTACAGTTCTATGGTTTGAAGTTTGACATTGTTCTCAATGTATTCAAATTAAGGTTTCAGCAGGGCTGCATTCCTTTCTGGAAGCTAAAGGGAAGAATATGTTTCAATGCTTTTTTTCCAGCTTCTCAAGGCTGCCTGCATTTCTTGGCTCTCAGCCCTCTTACATCTCTCTGACTATTCTGTAGCCAGATCTCCCTCTCTTCTGAACTCAGCTGGGAAAGGTTCTCTGATTTTAAATACCCATATGATGAGGCTGGGTCTACCTGGATAATACAGGATAGTTCTTAACTCAAGGCCCTGAATCTTAATCACATCTGCAAAGCATCTTTTGCCAAAAGAAGTAACATATTTTCAGTTCTCCTGGATTACTAAAGATATAGACATCTTTGAGAGGCCATTATTCTCCCTACTACACCCAATATCACTGACGCAATCTTATCCATAAAAAGACTTAGCAACATTGAATATGTTGTATGATCTAAAAAACAGTTATTTTATTTCATGAATTAAAGTCTATAATATGTAATTAACCATGATTATATTAAGATGAAATGTGTTTTCTAACAAATAGCATCGAGAGAAATTCATTCTGAACAAATACTTGTCCAGAATGAATATAAATAATAACTCAATTCCATAATGCTTCCATTTACGACTGTTTCCAGTGAAACTATACTCTCCAGTGAATTGTATCTCCATTCATAGACAAGGAAACAGAAAGGTTATATAACATGCTACTAATCACACAATTATTAGATTGAAATTTTCTGTGCCATCAAGAAGTGGTAAAACCCAAACTAGGCCTGGAATCCAGGTATGTTGATGCCAAGCCAATATACATGCACACACACACAATGTCTCATAAAATATTTTAGAAATTATGCAGAATCATATAGAATAAGAAGTTTAAAAAAGTCAAATGCAAGCTCATGAAGCGAAATGAATTCAACAGCATGAACTATAAAAGATAGTTATGATGACAGAACAAATTTTAGACATGTCAATCTCAAAATAATCCTGTTAAATCAAGTCATGTAATAAAGTATATTCTTATTCTCGTAAGCCTTAGTATTTTCTTGCTGTCATGGGCTAAATACAGAAATAGAATGGTCAGATCCTTCTTTGTTGAAATATGTCAACTTCCTTCTTGTTATATAAATCGTAATTACCATTATTTTGACACAAGCCTGTCAGATTTGTAGTAAAGAATGAAACTCTGACTGTAGATCATCAAGTTACAGGCCACTGTGACTTATAGTTTAATGAAGCAATCATTAGTAAAATAAATTTTAAAAATCAACAAGATCCAAGCACTTCCTTTTGTGTAATGAGTTTTGCTTCTTCTTTTAAGAAATGTCTCAGCAATTCTTTAGAGCTGATTAGTCCAAAGCAAAGAGAGAAGATAAGAAAAAGATGATGAAAAAGAAACATAAATTCTAGGTGTTTCTTCATCTATGATCCAGATTTTACGTTTTTGTGTAATTTTTTTTCCTTACTAGAGGTTCCATAGTTTTTGTCATATTATCAAAGTACTGTGAGATATAGAAGGTTAAAATCAATCCATCCTATGCTAACCTAAAATTGTTGCAAAGCCCAACATTAAAATAATTTTAAAAATTAGTAAATACATTTTCTCTATAAAGATTATTGACTATATATATGGATATATATATGAATAGAATATATTTTATACATTTCTGTCTCAAAATTCAGTCATTTAATGCAATTATAAATCTTATTGGTAATTTCCTGAGAAATTTAGTATTCATTATAGAGCCTTCATTTAATTCTTTTATTGGTTCCATTTTAATGTTTTGTTAGCTTTTTTTCCCTGCATCTTACATTAGCACATTTATAATTATACATGATTGTAAAAAAAAATCTCACAATCCCTACCACTTTAAAGTGAAACACTTATAGCCTGTACAAAGTGTGATATGGATTTATTCCCTTCATTTATCAAAAGTTTCCATGAAGTTTATTTTCCAAAGTCGTCTTCATTGTCTACCTCTGTTACATGTCTTCTATTCTAGGTAATATCATTACCTAATGTGTTGGTGATTTTGAGCCCATGGAAAGAATAGTAAAAACTAAAGAATGCAATCCAAGTAGAATGTGGTCAATCTGAAAATTCACAGAGAAACTGAGATCAACCAGGAGAAACTCAATGAAAATCATTTATTTATATTCAAGGTAAAATATTTTCATTCAGTGCCTCCTATGTGCTTTGTATTGTCTTCATGATACTTAGAATATAGTGAAGAAGCTCCTAATTGAGCCTAACCTCAGAGAGATAGGTAGCGTCTGCCCTAAAGAGAATCCTTTCACCTATACCCTGGGTCTCATTCCTTGCCATGTCTGCCAGATTTTTATTTCTGCAGCCATTATGTCCAGCTCTTTCAATTACTCTCTTATCATGAACGTTTTCTCTTGAGTTTTCATATGTGAAAACTTAACCTTAAAAATGAAGTACTTTCCTTAAATCTCATAGCACATCCTGTATTTCTGTTAATAGCCTCAAAACATAGACCTCTAGAGTCTCCACCTCAGGCCATTTGAATGAAGTTTAATCTTTTAGTTAGCCATCAATTGATTTTACTCAATGAAAAGGCAAAATTCTATGCTTATCAGAGCAATTTTCATCATAATTTGTGGCATGTCTCAAAAAGCAAGTGAAAGATACTGTGATACTTTTTCTTGAAGCAATTCTCTGATCCAGTTATTCTGATCTTCAGAACAGTGTGGATTGCTGGGTGAGTTGGGCATTACACAGCTCTGGGGTGCCACAGACACGGATGCGAGTGCTGTCAGTTGCAGTTGTGTAAAGTGGAAACCCTGATCTCATTAGTCTTCTGCTGCTATGTAAACTTTTCCCCCTGTCTTTTATGAGTCCATCTTGGACTGGTCTGTCTGTATTAACTAAGCTGTGTCTCTCCCTCACTGTCCACGCAATTCTGTTCCCTTACATCCAAGTGGGTAACAAAATATTTCATCCAGCACACATCTTTGAGTCATGGGTTATATCCTTTGTGTAGCATCAGGGTGGACCTGTTCACTTGTGCTTTGTCCAACTTGTCATTCTCTATTTTCTTTCTGGTATTTACTCTGTGTTCTCTTTCTTAACTGTTTAGCCAGGATACTCCTCACTCCTACTTTTTCTTATTATGTGTAATATCTAAGAAGAAGCTGTAGTACATTTGGAATATGCTTTTTGCCACTACTCTCTTGTCTTCACAGTCATGGAATCCCACAGTAAGAGAACTAGAGAACCAAGAACTACAATCATACCTGCCAAGCTAGCCACACGACTCACTCTCACCTTGCTGTCCTAACCTGTCTGACAGCCATGCACAGACATGGTGATCACAACTTTTGAAATATAGTATTCCACTTTCTGAATTGTTAACCTACCAACATTACAAATTACATTCATGGAATAGTCAGTGATTGCATTCTGATTTCATGTGTGATAGTCTACGCTCCCCAAATAATTTAGTGATTAAGATCTATGTGGGCACATGGAAACCAGTTATTATTTTAGTTAGTTTTTACATTTTTATTGAATAATTTTTTTATTCCAAAAGTTAATAGTTAAAAATTATAGTTAATTTTTCACACTACAGAACAGGATGCAATGACATTTTAAATTTCCTCTTCCATTCTTTCAACTTTTAAATCCCACTTCCAGAGGGAACCACTTGAACAGTTGATGTTTGTGTATGTATATGTATGTGTCCATGTGAGTATCTGGGATAAAGTGGATCATGCCATATATACTGTTTTGAAACTAGCTTTTCCATGCTACAGTATATTATAGGCATCTTTCCATATCTATTCATATAAATTCATCACGTTATTTCTAATGAGTGCAGAATAATGTATTCATTGGTGTGGACAAACCACTATTTATTTAAACAATCTGTGACTCTACTTTTTTCAGAAATCTTTTTACTATAATAGTAAATATATGAAGATACACAGAACTAGATGGCTCAATAAACAATATAGCTCATCCTATATCCTATCATTGAGTAATAGGGATGTTTTCTAGGTAAAATCTGGATTGGTAACAGAATACCTGGCTTTAAGATAATGCAAAACTCCTGGACTACATTTTTTGGTATATGTCAATGGACTGACAAGAATGTCAAGCTTAGGGTTTTCAACTCAAAGTCACCTAGGGTGCACCAAAATTGTGTTACTTGGAGGATGGAGCTTTCTCAATGTGTTACAGAACATCTGGGGCATTTTTGTCATTTAACTGACATGCATGACAGACCACAAAATGTTGAATGTCAGCTTGCATTTTGTAGTTTTGAACAGGCAGCCTCTATTCCACTGCTCTTGCTTTAATGAGGTTGACACAAGAATGGCAGAGAAAAAAAATTCTTATTTTATGTATCCTAAATGAATGTTTGAAGACCAACTTTAGAATATATTGTTATAAAGATCAATTAAGTATATGAGGTGAAATTATGTTTTGAAAATCATATTGAAATCTAATGAATGGTACATATTGTCTTGGGATAAGCCTCATTGAAATCCATTAATTGGTTTTAATCTTTATGATTAAACTTCTGAGTAGTTATTTCAATATAAGAAAATCCAAGCAGCCAAAAAATAACAAATTGAGGCAAGCCGGGGAATCTTGACTATGATGAAAGCTATCACTTTTTTTAATTTCAAAATATTAAAGGGGTACAAATGTTTTTGTTACATGGATACCTTTCATAATGCTTAATTGGGGCTTTTAGTGTGCCCATCATCTGAATAGTGTTTCTTGTACCAGCTAGGTAAGTTTTTACCCCCTCCTCCTCCCTCTTTTCCCTTCTTGATTTCTAGTGAGAGTTATATCTCTTTTTAAAATACAAAATTAAAGTCCTCATTTTATGTGTGGTGGCACACTTTAGAAATCTCCAAAAGGCAATGATCTCCCTCATTAAAAATAAATGAATGTAACATTCATCAACATAATCCCAGAAAAGGGGAAATGGTTATTTTAATGTAATTCATTTAGCTAAAAATAAATGTAAGGATCTTGGGAGGGCAAACCACTGCATTAGAGAGTGGTTCAGAACATTTTGGATAAACTAACAAAATTAAACTAACTCTTAGTATTTAAGAAGGTGAATAAAATCAAGCAGCCAAAGATAAAATAAATTTAGAATTAACAAATCTAGGGCTTACTATGCTGTAATTAAATAATCCAGACTACATCGTTATTTTACAGTGGAAATGTGCATTTAAGCTTTGGTGCAGTGGCTTAATCCTAGCACTTTGGAAGGCCAAGGTAGGAGGACTGCTTGAGGTCAGGAGTTAAAGACCAGCCTGAGCACCATAGGAAGATCCTGCCTCTACAAAGAATAGAACAATTAGCCAGGCATAGTGGCGCATGCCTGTAATCCCAGCTTCTCAGAAGACTGAGGCAGGAGGATCCCTTGAGCCCAGGAGTTTAAGATTGCAGTGAGCTATGATGATACCATTGTCATCATGCCCAGGCAACAGAGTGAAAACCCGTGACAGAAAGAGACGGGGGGGGGGGGAGGGAGGAGAAAGAAGAAGAAAGAAAGAAAGAAAGAAAGAAAGAAAGAAAGAAAGAAAGAAAGAAAGAAAGAAAGAAAGAAAGAAAGAAAGAAAGAAAGGAAGGAAGGAAGGAAGAAAGAAAGAAAGGAAGAAAAGAAAGAAAAAAGAAAGAAAGCAGGAAAGAAAGATGGCAGGAAGGAAGGAAGGAAGGAAGAAAGGAAGGAGGGAGGAAATTGTGCATTTAAATGACACTAATATATATATTTTTTAATTCAAATGATTTCCCCATGGGTACATATGTGAACAATTATATTAACCGTCTCCTTCCCCTCAGATGGTAAAACTGTTTCTTTGGACCACCTTGCAAATATTTTCTTTGCTTACGTTATATATCATTTGTTCTACAAAATTTAGCTCTTATCAGTTTTTGTGTAATGACTCCCAAAGGCTCATATTGGTGTTGTAGCCCTTGGCCCCAGAAACCTTTTTAGATATAGGCTGTAATCCATCAGCTAAATGAGGCAAGGTCTCTCTTAGACTCTCAACAGAGTTTGATTTGTTATTACAGTGTACCATTCCAAGCTGTTGTTCTCCTGCTCATCAGTTTAAGATTAACTTTAAGATACACTGTGCACATGTTTTCTTTACTTTTATCTCACGTCCCCAGATTCTTGGATATGTGAATCTGAATGAATTTTTCTTCAGACTTATTTGCGGAATAGAATATCTTTCCTTTGGGGGTAAGAATTGTTTTCCATCTAACTTTCTACTTTTTCATACAAAAGCATCAAAGCATGTTCAAGAAATTATCCTAAGAATAGTAACCAGGCACAAATGAGCCCTTTTCTTGCAACATTTCTTTCACTGTTGACAGAGGATTAGAATCAACTGCCAGGTAAGAAGGTCATTAGCGTGGATTAAGCACTACCTTGAAATAAAAGAGACCAATCACAACAGCAACCAGCACGATGTTGCAGTAGGAACTGTGTTCTTTTAAAGTCACAACATTTGGCTAATTTTAGAAACAGTAATACAGAAACTATTTGATTTCTAATGTACATAATATATTTCTAAAAGTAGGGTGCGCTACATTGATGACACCATGCTTGTAAACATTGTTATGAATAATAATGATTTTTCCCACCTTCTATCAACTAAATAGAAATGTCCTTGACATCTAGGGTTATGGAAAAATGATGAATTCTATTCTACATTCAAATTGTCTACCACTCTTTCTTTACCAATGCTGCTCAGATGGTATCAGTAAGTTTTAAAGCTTACTCAGTTAGTACTACATTATGAGTCAAGTTTCAAATACAAATCAATCTCTAGTGAAAGCATTTCTTTCCCAGTGCATTTGTTTTATTATTTTGTGGTATGAAGATTGGTGGCAAAACTTTTAGAGCTGTACACCAGGCTCCCTGAATAAGTCATTTCCTGAGATGATTTAGTCATCAGCAGCATCTTATGTCACCCTTTGGTCACACTTTCCAAACTGAGCGGGTGATGATGTTTGTGCACCAGCTCCAAACCCCAGTTTCACTATTCGCCAGCCATGTGACCTTAGACAAGTCATTTTGCCTCCCTGTGCCTTAGTTTTTCTGTCTGCAAAATGAGAGTAATAAAGGTACCAGTTCAGAAGGGCTTCATGAGTTGATTTATGTAAAATGCTTCACACAGTACATGAACACACCGTGAGCACTCAGGAAGTTATATTATTCTTATATTCACCCAATAAGCATCAACTAAGTGTCCGTCTCATGTATGCTAGGTGCTAGAGATAGAGAAAACATAAATATCCGTATCATAACATACAATCTAGTTAGGGAGATAGCATTAAAGAATGAAAAAATATACAAGTACATATTTAAAAAACAAAAGATAATAAATCATTCCAAAGTGGGTTAGAGAAGAGAAACAGAATTAGTCAAAGAAGCTTTCATAGAATAAGGGAATCGAATCTACATTTTGAGTTAAATGAAGTCTGCAGGTTAATGGAAATTGGGGAAGAATATTTTAGGTAAAGACCAAAAAAAAAAAAAAAAAGGTACAGAAAAGAAAATTAACAACATGGGATGGGGAAGAATGGTGCTGAAGTAATTTGGATAAGGAAAAATAGAGTCCTCACAAAAATGAAAGAGATGTTTGATAAAGAGTCCCAAAAAAAACAGAGGGGTCATTTGTAGGAATGCTATATAAGCTTCAGTTATTAAAAGCGAGTAGACCATTTCTATATAAATGAACAATAACAAAAATCACTATAGTTTCTTGAAAAGGAAAATAACTTGTCAAAAGCTATGCTTTGGAGAGGTTATGCTAGCAACTGCAGGATGCATACACTGGGCTGTGGAAATACCGGAAGCAAAGAGGTAGCAGTTGAAGCTCTGAGAGCAAATGAACTCTCTCTAAGGGAGTTATTAGAGGGAATAAAAGCAGAGTGCAAGTCTGAACTCGACGGAAGTCCACAATTAGTTAGAGCCTGTACGAGAGAAAGATATAAAAAATATAGGAGAAAGGGAAGGTGCAATATACAAGAAAGTTAGGTCTCTAATGCACACAGCGGTGAAGAAGTTGAGGAGAATATAAATTAGGAGGGGGGAAAAAGGCAAATTTGTGTTTGACAAGAGTTATTAGGGTAGAAAATAAAATCAGAAAGGTAGCTTGATGCCAGATCATGTATAACTTTGTAAGATTCTTGCATTATCCTTTTAGCCACTAAAAGACTTGAAAACAATCATGATTAGATCTATATATGAGAAGAATAATTCTAGCCAACAATATAAAGGAAATAATGAGAACAGAGGAGGCTGAAGCCAGGGAAATAATTCAGGGATCACTTACAATACTCATTGTGAGAGAAGTGGACATAGGAATGAAAAAGAGAGGAATTGAAGAGATATTTAGGATGTAGAATCAATGTGACCTAGTGACTAAGAGATCTCCTAGCTTTCTGGCCTTTATTACAAATAAATTATCCAGTTTCGGCAGAGAGAGGAGACTACAAAGCATTTCTTTTGAAAATGTTGAGTGTGAAGGGCCTGTAGAATGTCCAAGTAGGCAGGTACTAGCTTGCATCTGGAATTTGGAAGAGAACAGCAGTGACTATTTGCACGAAGAACAGTAGAGCTCAAGGTGACTCATGCATATGAATATTCCTGATCTTTCTTGTGCAAGCTCCCCAAATGAAGTCTTGTCCTAATCAGATGCACAGCAGTCTAAAGTAGTGTTCATCTTAATTGTATTTCGTTTTTATATGATGGGTACATGCCATCCATTGTATTTCAAGTTAATTCAGTTACCTTGGGAAGAACTAATATTTCCTTGGCCATGTATAAAGTCAAATTTAGTACTCTTATGTGGCTAGTTATTTTTAGAAATATTAAAATGAGATAAAAGGTAAATTATTAATTTAAGATTCATATTTTATAAAACAGAAATCTTTGATATAATATCACTAGTATAAAGAGATCAATCTATTGGTCTGATACATATTTGCCTGTAATATTTAAAAAGTAAATTGATTTCTTTTTCTAGCAGTATATTACATTTTTCAAATAAAGATTCCTTACAAGGTTTAACACACCCTTGTAATCATTTAAGTTGCAAAATTCTGTCACCAGTCAGTCACTCAGTTGCTTCATTTTGGACTCATGAGAATTAGTTAATGATCCTTTATGTAAGCCGAGTGATTTTTATAGGACATAAAAAGGCAGATTTTATGTTCAGATTTTTGTCAAAAAAATGTCTTTCCATGGTTTATATAAAGGTATAGGACTTAGTGTATGACGTGCTTACATTTCCTTTCTGAACTGTAAGTCTGTTGGTACATATTGAGGACACAATTTTCAGCCTTAGCTTAAAGTCCTCTGGCTTGATTTTGTTGAAGATGAACATCTCCTAACAGAATTTCCCCATTTATCTTCTCTTGTCCATATACATAAGC
Organism: Avahi laniger; assembly: GCA_963575035.1. Lineage (NCBI taxonomy): Eukaryota > Metazoa > Chordata > Mammalia > Primates > Indriidae > Avahi > Avahi laniger. Next base: position 9,045 of record CAUYSK010058766.1, on the reverse strand, counting down.
CTTCCTTTTCTAAATTAATTCCTGGATTTTTGTTTGTTTCTCAAGCCAACAATTTTGTACTTCTTTCATAGTAGTAAATGTTTTTCTTCAGTCTCTTAAATCTACAGTGTCATTCCATGTCATCACTGCTTCCCCTCAATTCCAGAGATGTCCTGCAGATACGAAATCGGAAACCTCTATTAAGAGAGAAGGACTTTCATTAAAAATTAATAACTGAATTCTGACACCAATACCACCCACTTTAAAATGATACTCTAAAATCATTCTCCAGACAAAGAAAATGACTGAACCTTGAAATCTAGATGTTTGAGAAAGCACTTCTCGGCTCAGATTAGAACTTAATAGTTACTATTGCGTGGAAGGCTAATGACGATGATGATGTCAGGTTAGAAATCTTCAGATTAATGATGGTGAGTAATTTATCCACAGTAAGACAGAAAACAAAAATATTTTTTAAATGTGAGGGAAATTACATTAGGGCAATGTTAAATTTTGACCCCTTCTGTCATTATGTTAAAACTATATATTCTAAGAATCGTATGCTTCAATTCTTTTGTATTAAAACTGCAATTTTAACCTTTTGACAAATCCATAGAAAAATAATAAGTGAAAAAAATAATTCTATTGCACCCCAAAAGACAGGCAATTGTTGAAAATAAATTTCTTATCTAAGCACTGTGGTGAGTGACACGACCATCTGAAGTGCTAATTCTAAATCTTCTGAGTTCACAATTATTTTTTTCTTTATCCTTATACAAATATTTGCTGTGTTCTATGGTCTTTCACACTCAGAACTTCTGTTCTTTTAGATCAGTTTTTTTAAAAAAATAGTCATACATACACATCAACTACTGAGTTATACTCGCATACAGTGAAGTGCACAAATCAAGAGTGTTGAGCTGCACATTTACCAGGGTATGTACCCTTAGAAACTCCCTCATCAAAGCATAAGTAATTTCCCACACTCTAACGTGCTCCTTTATGCTCTCATCCACTTAATAATCATCCCTCAAAGGGAACCACTCTTTTGACCACCATCATCATAGATTAGTTTTGCCTGCTCCTGGATTTCATATAAATGGAATGTATTCTATTGAGTCTGGTTTCTTTTATTCAACATTATGTCAGTGAGGTTCAGCCATATTGTTACACAAATAGTTTTTCTTTATTGTTGTATTTCCTTGATGAAAATACCATTTTTAAAAAATATTTTCCACTATTGATGGACATTTGGCTGTTTCCAGCCTTTTAATATCATAAATAATGCCACCATAAATATTTTCATGTATTTTGATTTGCTTGATCTTAGATTACACATATGTTTAGTTATTTAGTTAATTTACATTAGCTTCAGCAGATAATGACAAACATCTTTCCAACTGGTGGTACGGATGTACCTTCTCTCTATTCAATGTACGTTCTATTTGGCATTTAACTATATTGGTAGGAAGAATCTTTTTTGTTAAATTACACTTTTTGTCAGCTATGCATAAAATAATCCACCAAAGTGCTCTTCTTTTAAGTCAGGGTACCTTTTTCCTCAACAAATAGTTGATTCAAATATAAACAGCAATTTTAGCATATAGGATAAAAAGTAAGAAATCCATAATTAGAAATAATTATCAAATATAGTATTGAAATATCTTGAATAGATATTTTGAAAGAAAAATATAATTTTAACAAGTCTCAGACATGTGCATGGCATTTTGGTCCTGCCATAAAATTATGTAAATTACCAATAATAATGATCATTTTTTTATGATAGGGCCCACAATATTGAAAATACATGCATATATTAATACTTAGATGTCTAACTAAAATCAAATAAGGGCAGATTCAAATTTCTTGCCACTAAATGAAATACAGAAAATACCAAATAAGCATTTTGACACCCCTGGTCAGAGTGAAAGACAGATCACAGCAAATTAAAATCAGATGGAACACTGCAGCTCCACACTATATTAAGGGAGGAAAAATAATCATTCTACCAATAGATATGCAGAAAGTTAGTTTTATATATAACTAAATAATGTTTCTTTAACTTTTTATGAACATTATTGTTTTAACAAAAATTTGATACAGCAAGAAAAGAGACCATGGCTTTGCTAAGAATCTGGATCACAGAATACAAAATTCAGCCTACTTCTAAAGTAAAGGGAAAAAGCAAGCCTGCAATAATGTAAAACATGGATAAAATCCTATAGCTAAATATACTAGTGGTATTAACCACAGAGTAGTCTTTTAATCTGATATCCCATTTCCTTTTCTCTACAATGTATATAATATCTACCTAGAAGAATATTTTGAGCATTAAGCTAGGTGGTAATTCCAAAGAGCCAGGTAGACTTCCTAGCACATTTCAGTGGGTTTCAATTACACATTTGTCACCTGAAAAGCTCTTAAAAATCACAATGTTCAGGCCATACCCCACACCAATTAAATTAGCATCTCTGCAGATAGGGTATAGACACCAATATTTCTTAAAGATTCCAGGCAATTCTGAATTTGTAGCCAAATTGCACACACTGAGAAAAGAAAGGAGTAGGTAGAGAAAACAGGGCAGGCACCATTTAGTGGGATGTGGCAGTGGAAAAAGAAATGGAAGACCACAGTGACAATCAGAAGGCAGTCCACGCTGGGACATGGCTCCCATCATGGACAGGGAGGTAGGATGAGCAGGCAATAACTCCAGTGATGAATGTCTTCCATCATAACTTTGACTCACTTTGCTAGGTCTTTACAGTGTCAGAAACATCTGCTTCATCTTCATGCCCAATTTGCTTTATTCCTTTTCCTTTATAATTTGACTTTCATATAATGAATGCATGCAAAGGAAAGTCTATTTTAGGCTATGGAGAATCTTTTATTAATACAGACATACAGAAGTACAAGTTAAAAGATTTCTTAGATTTCATAAATTTCACCATGCTAAAATTATTAAGCCAATTTACCTTTGCAGGAAGGAACATCAATTTTCCTTCCAAAACACTTTGAAGATAAATTGTTATCATTTAATCCTTTCCACTGTGGCTCTCCTGTTCTATGATTTGAAATATTTAAAATATAATTTTCTGAACTGTTCCAAATAGGACATTATAGCATATAAATTTCTGCAAAGTCTTTAAAACAATGTTAAAATACATTCCTAATTTAATAAATATATATGCTTATTCAATTTTTTAAATGAATATATCCCAGGAATTAAAGAAACCTCAAGAAAATTATTATAGTAACCCTATTATTTTAAGTGGTTCAAACAACTTAATTTAAAATATAAATATCTTTTGAATGTTATTCTTTTTATGATGGCTGTAAGAACAGCATCATGGGAAGTGTAATGTGATGTTACCAAATGTTCACAATGCATGAATGTTTTCTACTGCAAATTTGTATTTTATTTATCACTGTTTTAACAGAATTTATGGGGTTGACTGCAAAAATGAAAGGTGAACTGATCTATTTCCAGTGAATTAGATGAACTAAGGCATAAGGCATCCAGTACCAATGATTCAATTGAAATACTCATTATGTTTCTCAATGATTGAGATAATTGCTTGGACTGAACTCTGCACTTTGCTGCTTAGCTTATATATAAATGATCCAAAATTTCATATGTGAGCTACCTTAAAACTCCTGTAATTATGAATGTTTTATAATTATATCAATTTAGAGCTGGAGCAATCCAGAGAAATCATGTAGCTCATTTAACTCTTAATTCCTCAGTATCTAAAAAGATTTAGATAACCTAAATTGTAAATCACAATCAATTAGTTGTAGAGCTGAGATTAGGTCCAGGTCTCATTATTACCAAATCCAGAATTTATCATTTGTTTGTTTTCCATTATAGCATGATATCTTCCTTTCATGCTAGAATTAACAACAACAACAAAAAGGATAAAACACTTCACTGATTTCAGTGTATCTGTGAAATCAAACAGATACACTGCTAATTAAAGGGATTTAATGTAATTAATACTTTTGAAAAAGACTCCTGCAAGTCATTTTCTTGTAAATTGAATCTCTTTTTATGTTCAGTAAATAAAATGTACTGATTGAAAGAATTATTCTAAGGATGATTTAAAAAAAAATGCTTTGTTATTTAAAATGCATTGCTTAAAAATGTGTGAACCAGCAGTACTGGCATCACTAAAGGCTTGTGAGAAAGGCAGAAACTCAGGCCCCACCCCAAATCCAATTAATCGGTATCTGCATTTTAACAGAAGCCCTGGGAACTTGTATACCTACTGACCTTTGAAAAGTAGGGCAGCCAACTCTGGCCCATTAAGAGCAGGGGACATTAAATACAACCTGGTCAACAGTCATCATTGATCAGACATGGAAGTTGAGACCTACACACTTTATGAAGATCTCATAGCTAATATGAGGCTGAATTAGAATTGAGACATTCCACCTGTCTTTTTGGTGTATCATCCTAAAGCCCTATGCAATACTGACTGCCTCTGAGCAGATTCATCCATCCAGAGTGATAGTATTAATAGAATCAGGGACAGCAATCTGCACCTCAGACTGATACAACTGGTCTGGTTCCAAGTCATCTTACATCAAACATAGGAGAAAAAAAAGAGAACTTCCACTAACATTTCTTCTACACAGGGATGTCAATGGGAAAAAAAATGAAGGCAGTATATATAGGCAACTGCAGCATTCCTTATGAGTGTGAGGTTTGCTGAAAATTTTGGTAGAGAATCCTTATCAAGTTAAGAAAGGAATTCCCTTCTATTCTACTTTGCCAAAAATTTTGGTTATGAATGATTATTAAATACAATTAAAGGATTTTCTGCAACTATTAATTATTTCAGATGATTTTTCCTTTTTAGCATGTTATATGGTGAACTGATTTTCAAAGTTTGAAACAGATTATACTTAAGAATAAAATCATGTTTCTGATGCATTATCTTTTTTCCCACATTGTTTTCATTTGCTAAATTTTGTTTATAATTTTTGCTTTATTTTTATGACTGAGATTGAACTGAAATTTTTTTCTTCTCAAATTTTTCTTGTTAGTTTTGTGGATCAAAACAATAAAAGCCTCATGAAGTTTTTTAAAAAGCATATTATATTTCTCGCTTAGTAATTCCCAAACAACTATACATTTCCTTTTAGTTATTTTTAACAACTTGAAGACTATTAAAATTTTTATGCCCTGTCAGTGGATTTTGGCAACTGTATTTTTCAAGGAAACTGTTCATTTTATATCTCTAACTATCCTTTTATTCTCTATAGTATCTGTAATTATGTCCATATCTCTCCTAATATTGTTTATTTGGGCCTTTTCTCTTATCCTGATGTATCTTGAAAGCGGTTTAAGCACTTTACCTTAGGAATTTCAAAGAATCAACTCTTGACTTTTTTGATCCATTAATATCATATTTTGGTTTTTATTTTATTAATTCATGTTCTTATTTTTATAATTTCCTTACTTTTATTTTGTTTAGATTTATTATTTTATTAATCCTGACTTCTTTAATATATTACTTATATGATTTTAACCTTTTTCTTTTCTAACATTAACTCTAATGGCTGTGTATTCACTCTAATTATTGACTTAATGCATGCCCTAAGGGTATATGTAGTATTTTCATTATTATTCAGTTCAAAGCATATTTTTAATTTCAACTATTAATTCTTCAAATCATAGATGTTTTATAATATTTTTTAAGTTTTCAAACATTTGTTACAGTTATTTCATATTATTGATATTTAGGTAAATCTTTGTTCTAAAAATAAAATATCATAATGCTGATTCTCTGAAATATGTTAGGACTTGCTTTATAACCCAGAATGTGAGCAATTTTGGATAATGTTTTGTGTTCTTATAATTATATATATTCTCAGTTTATTGGTAGCATTGTTCCATACAAATCCATTACATCAGGTTTATGTTGTTTGTATTTCCTATATACTTGCTGGATATTTTCCTTACTTACTCAATCAATTACAAGAATATGAGCATGGAATCTTCCTTGACAGCTGATTTGTCAATTTATCCTTGTTTAATTTTGATTTTCCATATTTGAACTATTATTAGTTGATACAAGATCAGAACCAATATGTGTTACTGGAGATTTAAACATTTTATCAATATGTAATAACACTCAATCTTTAGGAATACTTAAGTTCATTTGGTATAATTAAAAATTGTTTCATTTTAGTATTTGCCTACTATTCTATAATATTTTACTTCCAAAATTTTTGTACTCATATTTTGGATGTATCTCCTAAAAATATTTTGCTTTATTATTTAGTTTAACAATCTTTTTATTTGAACTAGAGAGTTCATTCATACTGATTGACAGTACCAATATGTTGGACTAAATTCTTCCATCTTACTTCATGCATTAAATTTGTCCTGCTTTTGCTGTATTTTTTTTTCCTGTTTTATATATTGAGCAAGGTTCCATCCAGCTTTATTTAGTTGGTTGATCTATTTGGAATACATATTTCTTTCTATTTTTTTTTCCTTTTAGTTGTTAGGGTTGAATTGACAAGAAATTTGAAATCTATATTTTACTCCATGTGTTGGGCTAATCAATATCTTTGTCTTTTTCAAAATAATACAGGGAAATTACATCTTTACCAAAGATCATCCACCTCTAGACTTATGTGCAATTGCTTTTAAGGGCTTTACTTGTAATGTGATTTTTCTAACATAAGAAAGCTTAAAAGTTTTTATTATTATTGTGTACAATCAACATTTAGTTTGATTTTCTTATATGTTTAACTTTTTATTCATTCACTATTCCTTTGTGCACACCTTCCTGGCATGATTATTTTCTTTCTTTCAGAAATACATAACTTAGAATTTTTTCTAGTATATATCTATTGATGTTGAATGATCTCAGCTTCTGTTATTTTGAAAATATGTTTAATTTGCATTTATTTTTGAAGGATAAGTTTACCTAGTATAATTCTAAGGTACAAGTACTTTAAGCTCTTGGAAAATATGATTTGATGTCTTCTGTCTTCAATTGTTCCCACTAAAAAGTTATGTACAGAAGGATTCTGGGGACGTGGTGGAGTAGGAGGCATGAGGAAAATATATCCCCACCTAAAAAATAATTGCACTGGCAAAATCTGTCTCATGTAATTATTTTGGAATTATGGACTCTGTTGAAGGCTTCCAGTTTCTGAGAAAGTTTGGATGGTAAATTTCAGCTCTTAGCACAACAGCAGCTACTCATCCTCAACCCTCAGCCCTGTGGCAGGAAACTGTGCAGGCATTAGAGAAGCAGCCTGCACTCAGCTGTGGAAGTCAGAATGTCTGAAAAGCACACTGTCCTCTAAATATCAGGGATCTGTGCTCCGATAAGTGATTGCTGCTTCTGATCATACAGGTGCAAAAAAAAGATGGGCAGCCATTTCTGTTACAACCCTCCTCATTGTTGCAAACTCCTCTCCCACCAAGCTAAACTGACTTTCACAATATTCAAAGGCCCAGACAATCACCCTTCTATATTTTTCTCCCCAAGTTTTCTATTTTTCTCATTTTAGGAGCAAGATATAAAGGACTAGGACATTCAAAAACAATTTCACGTATGGGGAAAATTTGAAAGTGGCCAGGCATGCAGAGGAAAAAATACAAGCTCAAAAAGACCTGAGAAGACCTTAAGTTTACACCTCAGACTGATTCTTGGCATTGACAGAATGAAAAAAATAATAATAATAAATAGATAACACCTGGGGAAAAGGAAGAATCTGATTTTCAGCTTTATCACATAATTAAATTCAAATATCCAGTTTTCAACAGAATTCAAAATGTATTCAAAGAAACAGGAAAGTAAAACCTATTCAAAAGAAAAATAAATAAAGCAACACAAATCACTCATGAAAAGACAAAGACCTTAAACAACTGTCTTAGAGATACTCAAAGAGCTAAAGGATGACATGGAGAAAGTCAAGAAAATGATGTATAATATAAACCAAATGGAAATATCAGCAAAGAAATAAGGAACCTAAAAAGAACCATAAAGATGTTGGAGATTAAAAAAGTAAAATAACTGAAACGAATAATTCACTAAGGGTATTCAAAGGTGGATTTGAGGAGGCAGATGAAAGAATCAGAAAACTTGAGGTAAAGACAACAGGAATTATTGAGTCTTAGGAAAAGAAAACACAACATTGAAGAAAAGTGAACAGAACCTATGGACACCATCAAGTAGATTAACTTACACATTGTGGAAATCTCAAAAAGAGAAGAGAAAGATATAAGGGCAGAGAAAATATTCCAAGAAATAATGACTGAGAACTTCCCAAATTTGACAAAAAACAAAAATATAAACATCTACAAAGCTCAATGAATTCTAAGTAAGATTAATTCAAAGAGAACAGCACCAAAAGGCATTATAATCAAACTTTCAAAACACAGAGGCAAAGAGAGGATATTGAAACTAGCAAAAGCAACTCATCATGTACAAGGGGATCCTCAATAAGATTAAAAGCAGATTTCTCATCAGAAATTGCAGGCCAGAAGGCAGTGGGCAGATATATTCAATGTGTTGAAAGGAAAAAAAAAAAACACCATCAACCAGAAATCCTGTGTCTAACAAAACTGTCCTTCAAAAGCAAAGGATAAATTAACACATCCCACATAAACAAAAGCTGAGGGACTTCACTGGAACTAGACATGCTGTGCAAGATTTCTTGTTCAAGGCAGTCCTGCAGGGTGAAATGAAAGAAAACTAAATGGTAACTTGAAGCTATATGAAGAAATAAATATTTCATCTCAATAAAGGTAAATACAGGGACAATTAGAAAAGCTTGCATCATTGTACCAATGATTTATAATTTCATTCTGTGTTTCTACATAATTTAAGACAATAATGCATTTATAAAAAAACTACTTATTACTATAAAAGCTAGTATTACTGTAACTTTGGTTTGTAACTCCACATTTTGTTTTACATATAATATAAGAGAATAATGAATTTAAAGAACTATTAGTTTATGTTTTCAGGGACACAATATGTAAACATGTAATTTTGTGACATAAACAACTGAAAGTTGTGGGTAATAAGCTGTAAACAA
>CAUYSK010058765.1:0-33517 GCA_963575035.1 Avahi laniger | reverse complement strand
AATGCGTTCTAGCTCTATCCAGGAGTATATAAGAGGTGCTATATCACCATTGTTTCTTAAAGCTGAATAGTAAGTACTCCATGGTATACATATACCACATTTTATTAATCCACTCATGTATTGATGGACACTTGGGTTGTTTCCACATCTTCGCAGTTGTAAACTATATTTCTTAAACTTGCCTACTGGTTGGTATGTTCTCTCTGCCCAAGCTGCAGAGCCCATGCTGTACATCCTCCCAGCTTTCTTCCCATCTTCTTCCTCCAGCTCCTACATATTTTCAAGGCCCTGCTTATATCCCACCTCTTCTTTGCAACCATTCTATGCCATTGCAGAGCCAGTATTTTCTCTTTGTATGAAAGAAAATTCTGTACTAAAAGAAGATTCTGTAACAAAAGAAGGTTATCTCAGCAGGAATGGGGGCAACAGGAGATTCATTCTTGCCAGCTGTCTCTGAGCTCCTCATGAGGTATCTAAAGTGTCTGCCTTTCTTTCAGCTTGAAAATCTGAGCATGATGGACCTATGCTTTTGGAATTGATAATGGATAGCAAACTAAAAAATGGAGAGCTACTCCCCACCTGGATAGCTAGTTTTTATGCTGTTGCAGGATAGTAACTACAAATCAAGGCAAAGCTATACATTTATTAGAGTTGGCCTGAGAGCTTTAAATTTTATAGAATGTGCTATATATGGCTGTTAATTCTAGTCAGTTGGCACTATGTTGAAATGGTGGTTTGGGAACATGCGCAGCACCTGACCTCTTTGAGATGATTTCAGGACACAAATGACAAGGAAATACTACCATTGACTCTCTGATCCAACGGTCCCAAGTGTTGTTATCCATGGGCACTGCCAAATTTGAGAACACTCTTCTTTCTCATACAGTCTTCTTGTTTTGCATAAGTGAACAAAGGATGGTTTTGGGAAGCCTTACACTTAATATGCATTATATAATCCTTGAGTTCTTTTAAAAACAGGACAAAAAACTCAAGAATGGTAAAGGGCCAGACTGGAGTTTGAACTAGATGACTCCTAGTAGTTCCTTCTACTTGTATGATCTTATAAGCTTCTCTGTTATTTAAAATTTCATTGTGATTTGTACATGAAAATAACTTTAGCTGTGTATTTCTACTCTGTTCATGTATATATAATATGTATATATTATATATACACACACAGATATAGTGACAATTGCCAGATTCATTTTAATATGCTTGAAAGTGATGTTGGGATCATTTTTGTCCCTGCATCTTAAGCAAGATTATGTTCTTTTCCTAACTACTTCTCTGTTTATTAGCATGGACTTGTCATGAGATTACTCTAAGAATGTTACTAGAAGTGATAGTTCTGTGAAACAAATTAACACATGTCCCTGAAATGGCTTATTTATGACCCTCTTTCATTTTAGAGCATACCTAAACTGTGCACATTGGAATAGTTCTGAAAGTGTAATTATGGGATTTATTTAGGTTGCCTGGTACTAATTTTTGAAAAACTTTCTGGATTGCCTGCATGAGTAGGCACTATGTCTGATGCTAGATACAGAAGGATGAATGAGACCAGAGGTCCTTACTCTAAGCAGCTCATCTATTAAAAGTGGTTTGAAATGACAAGCTTTCAGGTAAATGACTAGACCATTGTAGCTTTCAACATATCATAACAGAAGAAAGAGCTATTTTTTGAATTTTTATGAGCATATTAAAGTTTTAAATAATAGTAATTTTCTTGAGCCGAAATATTGAGGTAGTTCTAAATCAGAGAAACTCATTTGTGGTTTCTAGCTCTTACTGTCTACTTCAACACTAACCGAGGGATCCAACAGCAGCCCCTCTAGTGCGCGAAATTCTTCTTGTGGTTTGACTGTGAACATTTTCTAGGGGATGTGATTGTTAGGTTGTGCAAACAAGCATCCTTTAAAAGTAGCTATTATTGAGCTCTTGGGTGGAAATTTAAAATGAATATAAAGGGAGTGGGGGGGAAAGTAAATTTGGTTAACCAATTTTAATTGCATATAGGTATAGAAGTAAATGGAAGGCAACGTGGTTACTTAAGCCCTCTAAGAATTAGAGGGTCTTATGTCTCCTGTTCAGAGATGCTGCTTTTACATTTAAATGGTCATTTGGGAATAAGCCAGTGGTTCTTAACTTCTTTTGGTTCACAGATTCTTTTGAAAAACTGTTAAAAGCTAAGCACATAGACATACATGTACTATATGAATGTATCTTCACAAGGTTGGGTGGATCGGTGTATGTGATATAAACTTGTACATATTCTTTTTTTTTTTTTCCTTTCAGAGACAGGGCCTTGCCCTGTTGCCCAGCCTGGCATGCAGTGGCAGATCATAGCTCACTGCAGCCTCAAACCCACGGGCTTAAGCAATCCTCCTGCCTCAGGCTCTCGAGATTACAGGCGTGAGCCACTGCCCCAGCTCTATATTCTTGATAATTGTGTTTACTGGACTCAGTAGAATATTGGAAAGTCTTTTCTTCCTTTCTGTGGTACCAGTCTTTCCTTCCTATTCATTCTACAAAGTATGTTTGTTTTTGAAATTTGGGAGAATAAAAGGGATTTTCCCTTGAAAATGGGAATGTTTTGAATATCACTTCAGTTAATTGGAGGTAGTGTATGTTATGAAATAGGATATAGGTGTTGTACCAACTGGAGTTTCATTCTGAACATGGAAAATTCAAATTGTGATATTTTATCTGATTAGAACTCTTTCAGTAATCTCTTTGCTATGTTGCGATGCTCCTGTCATGGATAGTGTCCTCAGAAGCTATCATTAACATTGTATTCTTTATCCCATAATGACATCATTAATTACTCATTTTAGAAGCAGCTTCTGGACTGTGTTCTTCCTACTTCCTACAGTAGTCATTTTTTAGTTACTTCCCTATAAGACAAGTCTTTATCCTTTCATTAAAAGGCTGTGGTATAAACTGCTATTAATTTTAGGGCATGAAAGAAAAATAATCAACAATATTATTTGTCTGGGAATACACTGAAAATGAAATACCTATACAAAAGGAGGCTGAGGTCATTTATACAAAAAATTTACAACAAAATTAGTGGTGTGTGGTGGCATGCACCCGTAGTCCCAGCTACAGGCTGAGGCAGGAGGATCCCTGAGCCTAGGAGTTTGATGTTGCAGTGAGCTACCATGACACCACTGCACTCCAGCCTGTACAATACAGTGAGACTCTGTCCCAAACAAACAAAAAACCCAAATCATGGCAAAAAAGTATATTATATCTTAATTGAACCTCTCTTCCTTTAGATGAGTTTTGGACTCTTTGATTTTGGAAAGATTGCAATTATAATTAACAATAGTTAGGAAAGCAGTTTTCCAGGCAAAATGGGAGAGATTTCAAAATTCTTAGTAATGCTGGAAAGTAAACTTAAAAAAAAAAAACCCCAATAAACAAAAATCATGAAGGAGAAACATCAGTTAGCTTTGATCTGACTCAGTTTGTAAGACAATGAATAGCTTCCATGTGGTTCTCTACACATTTACTAGATGGCTTTATAAAATACAGAACAAGAAAAATCATGTATTAGAATAACATCCTATGAAAAGATTACTTTTGTCTTTAGTATTAAAAAATATTTAAAGACATAATAGGGGCTAGATATTACAGACATAACATGATTTTCTGTCTTAAAAGCTGTACTCATGTTTTCTAATTATTATTAGAATGTAGCCCTCTCAAAGCAGAAACTGCTTCTTATTCATTTTTGTATCCCCATTGTAGCAATTTGCAGTGAACATGAGATTAAAGAAAGCCATCCTTCATTTAGTCATTTTCAGTCAGCACTGAGTAAATATTTATTGAGCAGGTGTTGTAAGCCAGGCACAGTGCTCGGAGGTGGGGGTACTAACTTGTGTGATACGTGGTCCCTGCCCTTCTGGATCTCACAGTCTAGCAGGAAAGACAGATGTGTAAATAACTAACCCCAGTACTTTATTCACTTGTATGTACAGAGTGTTCTGGAGGCACATGGGAGGGACAGGTTGGGTTGGAGATGATGATTTCATAGAATAAATCACATTCAAGCCAGGCTGACTCAGGATCCATTATTTATAAATCAAAATATTGGCCATCCAGCCAGGCACCATGCCAAGTGCTAAGGTTATAGAGATGAACATGACATACTCCCTACACTCAAGAACCCTTTGATTTGTAGAAGACAGACACATATGCAGATAATTAAGACCCCAACAAGTAGAGCTGAGAATGGAATGCTGTGGAGGGTGCGGAGCCTCATTAGGGCTGGGGAAGAGAGGGCCAGCAAAGACCATACAGGAAGTGACCCTTGAGTTTAGGAAGGGGGACTAGGAATTTAGTAGGCCAGTAGTGGGTGGATTGGGGTCTGGTTTCAGGCAGGGAGGGGAACCTGATCTATGAAAATTTGGGGCATAAGTGATGGGTTTCAGGACATGCTACCCCAAAATTTGGCATTTTGGCATTTGAGCAAACAGCAGAGGCAGGAAGGTCACTATCATCTACCTCTGACCTTTCTCCCCTAAGCAAGTTATAAATCCTTCATTCTAATGGTACCCTCCCTATACCTGGAGGAAAGGAGCATCCTTATCTTCCAAGATGTTCACCAAGAAGAATCTGAACAAACAGGCCTCGCTAAGTTCCCCTCGGTTTACTACAATAGTTCACATCCTCTTTGTCCAATCATACTTCACCGCAACTGGCCACTCTTCATTGGACCTGAACATAAAAATTACATGGGTTTCTCTGCTCCTTTGGGTCTTCATTTCTGAAGGCTCCTGTGTCATGTAAAAATTGTATTAAATTTGTGTGCATTTGTTAATCCGTCTTTTGTTGTCGGGATCTCAGCCATGAACCAAAGGATGGGTGAGAAAAGAAATATTTTCTTCCTCTACATAGAGAATAATGTTCTTAGGAAAAATAGTATAGTATATGGCAGGAGATGAAATTGGCAAGGCAGCAGGGCTTGGAACTTCTGATGGGTGATGGAGAGTTGTCCAAGAGTGAGTATTAGTTACAGCTTGTACTTAGCCACAAGAAAGAGAGACCCAACTCCAGTGGTGTAAACATATAGTAGTTTATGCTCTCATAAAAGAAATATTCCGGGGCTGGAGTAGCATCTTTAAAAAGTCCTCAGAAGTCCAGGCTTAGTCTGTCTTTTGGCTGTGCTGCACCTGACTTTCATCTTCAAGGTCCTGCATGGTTCCAGGTGGCTGTTGGAGCACCAGCCATTAATCTACATTGAGGAAGAAAGCAGGAAGTCAGAAGAACCAAAAAGGACACTTGTCTCATGCCTTTTAAGTAAATTCCCCTGAAGTTTTACACAACACTTCTATTTAATACACATTAAAAAAGAAGAAGAAGAAGAAGAAAAGGAAAAGTGAGGGTCTCTTATTAAGGAAGAAGGGAGACTGGGTGTTTGAGAGGAACTAGCATTTCCTATCACCTGGAGGAGTGTCATCAGATTTGGATTTATAAAGATTTCCTTGGCAGCACATGGAGGATTTGTTGGAAGGGATATGAAACCAGCATAAAATTAACAGAAGTAGTAGGTAGTCCATGGTTTGTTTGTTTAATGTTTCCCAACACCACCATTCTTGAGTAGGCATATGTGATGGTTCCAGCTTGACTTACCTGGATCACTGGGGTGCAGGTGTACCATATTCCATGCGATACCTGCACACGTAACTTCCAGGTGGGATTTAATGTAGGCTTCTAGGGCATCTCAAAGGATCTTCAGTGCATTTGGGATGAGGAACGGAGTTGGGTTATATCTCTTGTGATTTCATTTTTTGGTAGACTGTCTACTTGGAAAAATCTCATTATCTGCATTTAAAATATTTTCCACCCTTTGGATGGCCTTCAAGGTAGCATTTATGATGTCTCCTTGCTTCTGACTTTTTGATTTTTTTTTTTTTTTTGCCTAACATTTGAGTTTTGGACAAATAAACTACAAGGCAAATTTGGGTTCTTCTGTTTTTTTCCTTTAAATTTCTCCTCTATATTTAAAATAATAATTTGTAAAATTCGGTAGCACTTTGGGTTTATATATTTGGTTACTGAGAATATATAGGCATTTTAAGAATCACATATTGTTCTTGTAGTCCCTTTCCTTTAAAAGTTCATCGTCAGAATTACACAATTATTGATTCACCTCCTGGGAATCTAAACCATTTGTACTACATGTGGTGATAGATAAATATATCTATAATCATGATGTTGTAACTAGTAGCTCATAAATACCTATCAGAAAGAAATATTGTCAGAGAAAGAATATATATGTTTGACCAGTGCAAAGAAATAATGTTTTCCCACAGTTTTTCAGGAATGAAAGAACCCAAGTTTTAAAGTAGTAATGTTTTTAATATAAAAGATTCTTGAAGTTGCTGGCTGCATGCATGACAAAGTGGATTTCTAAGTTTAAAAAGGAAATGGGGAGCGAGAGGGGGGAGGGAATGTGTGTGTGTACGTGTATGTGTGTGTTGGGGAACCAGGGGGTAGGGGAGCTGGGGGAAGGGAACCTTGCCTTGTTATCATTGGATTTGCATAACCTGACACATGGATCAGATTTCAGAATGCACATAAAGCAATTTTTGTTGTAAAATGAAAGCACTTTTTAAAAATGAGGTAATCAAGCCTCTATGCCAGTCTGGATTTTGTATTGTTAAACCTGGCTTAGAGACTTTTTGATGTCTGGGTAGCCTGCTTCCTGTGTGCTGTTTAAGGGGCGGGGGGGGGGGGGGCAGCAAAGAAACCAATTAGTAAGACAACATCCACATTTGCTTACTTCTAATAGAAGCTGTTGTGCAATATAAAAGGAAATGAAAATTGAAGTTAATATCTTTTATTTATTAAACCTAACAATGATTAGAAAACATTTTAAAATAACATGATTTGAATTTCTACTTGTCGATTTTAGCTCAGTTATACAGTTGTTGAAAAGTGGATGTAATATTTGTAGGTTTTGTTTTTCTAAGGTCTGACAAGCAAATGTAGAGTGGATTACTTATAATGCAGTACAGCTTTCAGTGGGGTTTATTTTCCACTAGACATCCTGTGTGTTTATAGAAAAGCAGATGCTCCAATGGGTTTTTGCAGTTTATTCTAATATGTTTAACTGGAGTTAGAGTTTCTAAGGAAAACCATTTCCTTTCTTGTTAAAAACTGAGGGAAGTTAATGCCTTCTGACTGAATTTTGGTTTTGGAGTCAGTGGTCTAATTTTTTGTTTTATTTTTAAAATATTGCCTTTGTGAGTTTTTTTTCTTATTTGTTAAAAGGAACAAGGTCTAAGCTGACTGATTGGTTTCATGCCCTGGACCTTTGAAAATGTGGTACCTAATCAATTGAAGCAGTACTATTTTTCTGTAAAGGATGACTTAAATCATATTGATGGGCATGGCTAACTAGTTGTATTTACTATGCGTGAAAGCTATTCTGCTTCTCATTAATATTTTATATTTCTTTTTCTGTGATTAAGGACAGTAAGATAGCATAGCTAAGGACTTCTCTCCATAAGCAAATCTTCATATTTTGATGTATTCTGTTTTTAAGATAAAAAACAATGTTTAGTAGTTAGCAGGTAACTAGTGCCTCTTTTCACTGGCTTACAAGTGAAAACAGGAATCATAAAATTATATGGTATCTTCTGTAGGAGAAGCAGTGAATGTAAAGCTGCAGCTCTGATCTAAATTCATTATGTGTGTTGTTTTATATTGTGGTAAATTTAATCTATTGATTTCTTTGTTACAGCCCTAGTTTATAAGATAAGCTGCTAAATAAATGGCTTCAAAGTGCTTTACAAAGTGAGAAGTATTAGTTATATTCTAATGATAAGGATATATAGCATGGCCCAGTATTTAGCAGAGAGAGAGTGTGTGTGTTTATAATCTCAGGGTGCTTGAGATACAGGATTATGGTTCATTCTCAGTGAAAGCACTTAGTGGCTCATCTAGTCCATCTCTTCTTGATCCTGGTACTTCTTATCCTCTCCCCGGATGGTAGGTGTTATTCGATGAGTGCTAATTGTACAAAAGTAACGGGTATGATTTCTTCAAGGAACATTTGCCTTTGCTGCCATGTGTGATCTCATCTGTGACGTTATGGAACATCTGTTCAGTGAAGATGTCCTGCTACCCAGTGAAACCATACTGCTCTTTGCCTGTATGTGTATTTGGTCTCTTTGCGCTGTTCCACAGTTCACTGATGCTCTTTCCATTTTTAAATAATTCTTTCTTCTCTGTGTGTTTCATTCTGGATATTTTTCACTGTTGTGTCTTCGAGTTCACTTATCTTTTTTTCAGCACCGTCTTACCTGCCATTAATCCCAGTGCCTTTTTACCTCAGACATTGTGGTTTCATCGGTAGAAGTTTGATTGGGGTTTTACTTGTATCTTCCATGTGTCTTCCGTATATTTTGGGAACATATGAAATACAGTTATAATAACTGTTTAATATCTTTGTCTTTTAATTCTAGCATCTATGTCAGTTCTGGGTCAGTTTTGATTGATTTTTCTCTTCATCATGGATTACATCTTCTTTTTATGCCTAGTATTTGACTGAATGCCAGATGTTATTTGACTTTTCTGAGTGCTGGATGGTTTTGTATTCCCTAAAATTATTCTTGAGATTTTTTTTTCCTGGAGCACAGTTAAGTTACTTGGAAACAGTTTTATTTGGGTGGAGGTGTGTCTTTTAACATGGGACCAGAGCAGTGTTTAGTCTAGGGCAAGTTACGGAGTCAAGACTCTTTGGGTCTTATATCCAATACCCCGTGAATCTTGAGGCTTTGTACTCTGGTAGATGGGAACAGCACCATTTCTGGCCTTATTTGAGTTCCTGGTGCTGTTACCTCTAATCCTTTCAGTTGGTTCTGTCCCCAGCCTCCAGTGGTGTCCTCCTGTGCATGTACTCTCTTAAAAACTTAAGAATGACCACCAGCACATTTTTGGAGTTCTCGCCCTGTGCAGTTCTTTCCTTTCTGGTATTCTGACCTGTCAACTTCAGCCTTCTTGGTCTCCCTGTCCTCTTAGCTCCATCAGGCTCTACTTAGCTTCTGCCTCCATGTGCTATGGCCTGGAAACTTCCTTAATTAATAGGTTGGCTCAATCCTTTTGTTTGATTCCCGTATCTCAGGGATTGCTGTTCTCGTTCAATATCATGAAAATCATTGCTTTTTGGTTGTTTCATGTGGAAGGGTAAATCCAGTCCCTATTACTCCATCTTGGCTGGTAGCTAAAGTATCTCTGTAAATTCTTAAAACTGTCCCCTGTCAGAGTCCATCTGAATTTAGTGCTTTCGCCTCCTCCTGATAAAAGAGTTCTGTTAGTGCTGCAAGTTTAAGTTGTAGGTCCCACCATGAAGAACTGCATAGCATCTCCAAGAAATACCATCACTGTGGTGCCTGGTGGACTTCTCTTTTGTGAATTCCTAAATAGTTTCACAGGGAGTGCTAAGAAAATGGCCACATCTATTGTCTATTGATGATGACTCAGCACAGAGTGGGCAGTTGGAAAAAAAGCAGAATGAGGTGATCATTTCTAAGCAGGGATGTTTATTGTTACCCACAGCCTTTCTAACTCATTGAAGTATGAGATTATAAGTTGCTGTACTCTGTGTGCCAGTCATGACCATACAGATGCTGAAGATACAGGGTAACCAGGAAGCAGATGTTCCTGCCCACAAGAAGCTCACTGTCTATGGGAGAAGATAATACTATGCAAATAGAAAATTATAATATAGTATGAAAAACTATGGCTTTTCTATTTAAGGACTTTGAAAGCCAGAGACATTCTCTTTAACTTCTTATACCATTTTAACAAAATGAGAACGATACCATACTGATGCTTTTTTGTATTTCAGATTTCTTGGTGCAAATAAAGTTCTCTGCAAACCATCTAAGAGCAAAAAAATATTTTAAACATTTCTTCCTACCAAGACTAAATTTATCTCCATGTGATACTTATTAATTTATCTAGTTTGTAGCCACCTAACTGGAATTCCCTGTTTGTTTATATATTTTTTTTCAGATTGCTGATGGGTTTTGTTCTGTTTTTTATGTGGAAAGCAATTCTAAGCCTCAATCCTTAAAATATGTATTCTCCTTGGCAGCAATTCTAGTGAAAAAAATAGGATTGTCTCTTTTTATTAAATTCATTCTATTTTTTATAAAACATCTCTAAAAAGTTTAATCTTCATTAGTATTTTTACCTGTGCCTCAAGAAGCTGAATTATTTCTGTAAAAATATATTATTGAAGCATTGCTATTTTATAAGATAGCATTATGTGAAATAGCTTCTTTTCTTTTCAAGTGTGTGTGTGTGTGTGTGTGTGTGTGTGTGTGTGTGTGTGTATGTGTATGTATACAATTTTTTGAGATAGGGTCTCACTCTGTTTCCCAGGCTAGAGTGCCATTGTGTCATCATAGCTCATTGCAACCTCAAACTCTTAGACTTAAAAGTTCCTCCTGCCTCAGCCTCCTGAATAGATGGGACTACAAGCACATGCCACCATGCCTGGCTAATTGTTTTTTTTATTTTTTGTAGAGCCAGGATCTCACTGTTGCTCGGCTGGTCTCAAACTCCTGGCCTCAAGTGATCCTCCTGCTTCAACCTCCCAAAGTGCTAGGATTACAGATGTGAGCTATAGCACCTGGCCATTTTCCAAGGATATTTTAAAAAGTGCATTAGTATACTTTGTTTTTTACATTCTTTGTCTTTTGACAACAATGTCATAAGCCTTGTCTTATGTAGCACACGAAAGAGGGAAAAACTGGATCCATTTGGCTCTGATCCCTTTTCTGTTAGCAATCTATGTGTATCATCAATACGCTTCTCTTAAAACCAGTAGGTTTTTTTTTTTTTTTTTTTTTTTTTGAGACAGAGTCTCACTTTGTTGCCCTGGCTAGAGTAAGTGCTGTGGCGTCAGCCTAGCTCACAGCAACCTCAGACTCCTGGGCTCAAGCAATCCTACTGCCTCAGCCTCCCGAGTAGCTGGGACTACAGGCATGAGCCACCATGCTCGGCTAATTTTTTCTATGTATTTTTAGCGGTCCAATTAATTTCTTTCTATTTTTTTGGTAGAGACGGGGTCTTGCTCTTGCTCAGGCTGGTCTCGAACTCCTGAGCTCAAACAATCCACCCGTCTCGGCCTCCCAGAGAGCTAGGATTACAGGCGTGAGCCACCGTGCCCGGCCTAAAACCAGTAGATTTTAAGTATATTAACCTAATTTAGGAGAATTTAGTAAAGAATTGATTTGGAGGAAAGCAAATAAAGTAATCCAAATACAATTATTATAGAACCAAAATTTTAACATATATTTATAAGAACATTTGGCCTCTTTGAAAGTTCTTCCAAAATTAACAAATATTGAATTTTTTCATGACAGTTAAGGGAAATCCTAGAGAAAACAGCTCAAATTTTAGAGCTTCAAGAAAATGGAGGTTGACTCCTCTTTCTGTCTGGTAATTTATCTTAACTTCTGGAAAATTAGCTCATAAGTATAAATTTGAAGTTAGTTATAGCATGTAATATAGCTTTAATCTATTGAAAATAAGCCAGTCATTCTATGAATTAAACATTCCAAAAATAAGAAGGTTGCTTTGAGGGGTAGAGTATGTCATATTTGCTTGCTACCCTTGCTAGCTTGGTGGCACTTGACAAGCCTGTGTAGTGAATTTAGCAATTTCATGTGTGTCAAGAGTATGTATCCCATTCTAGCCAGGGTAAACACCCTGCAGTGAAAAAACAGAATCCTTTGCAAATTTAAGCATAATGTAATATGACTAATATTCCTACTAAATGAATTTCTATGCAATTTGTATAAATTAAAGCAGCTCCTGAAGGTCCATTATAAGCAAGGTCTTACATTAGCTATAGACTGAGCAGATCTGTTGCTGACACTACTGTTCACTCCACATGGTAAAGTAGTCTGGGAAAAGCGCTGTCGTTGGGCCACTCCTGATAAATAGCTGTGATTATGGTATTGCATAAACTAGCAGAATGCTGTGGGATGCCAAGAGAATGTCCACCATTTTGGTGACTATTGGGCACTGTGAGGTGCTTTGTCATGAAGAGCCTAGAAGGAAGGGCCATACAGCCTAGGCATGAACTGTGTAGAGACATTACCACATGAATGAAACCAGCCCTCCTAAGGCAGAAGAGCTTATAAAGAGGAATGATAGATACATACCACAAATAAACTTCATTTTGAGCAAAGATATCCAGAAGAAGAGTAGTAAAGGCAAAGAAAAAATTCTTCAGGCTGCACTGAAACCTGTCTCCATAGGCAACTTTTGTTTGTGTAGCATGGAGAGGACCACTTCTAGCACAGTGTGGTTGTTTTCAGCCACTTTGGCCCATGCGAGTAGCCTTTGAGATAATTTGTTTCTGAGTCAAAGTAAGAGGACATTAAATTTAGTAGGCCTTACATTGACACTGGTAGGACTCCATGGGATCCCTTGGAGAGCATCAGTGGTAAAATGACCTGGATTCTCTTTAGAAAAACATAAGCATGAGAGTTGTCTCTTTTGGGGATGAAATTTCTTAATGAGCTACTGTGGAGGCTTTAAAAGCCCAGGGCATGTTCCTGTCCTGTGAATACCATGCTATACTAGGATGTTATGCATTGGTCAGTGTGTTTGGTAAGGCTTAGTTGTCATTTCTGATATAGTTTACATTTGTTTCTCTTTGTGCAAGGATTTGGTGATCTATCTCATGGACAGTGAAAGAGGAAATGTCCTAATGACAGATTCTCTTTTAAATTTATATTTGAGAAATATCTAAATCCTAATGTTCATGATTCAGAACATGGAATTATAGTAGTTTAGAATTAGAAGAGACCTAAGAGGTCATCCGATTAGACTCTTAATTCACAGATGAAGAGAATGAGTCCTCGAAAGGTTGTCCAAGACTTGTCCAAGACCACATGTCTAGTTGGAGACTGAGCCAAGACAGAACCTGATTTCTGATTCCTACTTAATGGCATGTGCTGTAATTTGCAGTTTCCATTTGCTTGTTGCCAAGGTCTGTGGTTTCTGAGAGTTTGCCTGCCTTATAGCAGGTGAACATTGCTGAATGGGAAATAGCTTGGATATGTGAGTGAAGAGACATTTCCTATTGTGGCTGTAGCTGACATGCCAACTTTTTGAACCAGTGTCACCACTGCTTGTTTCAACTCCTGCTCTCATCCCAAGTGTAGGGACCGTCCCTGGGCAAAAATTGGCTTAAGCCCAGAGTCAGCGAAACTGGGTGTGCTCTCCTTGGCGCCAGAGAGGAGGCCGTGTCCGGACCTATTGACCAAAAAGAACTATTCCTCATGACAGATAGCTTTATGACAGATAACCAAGTGCCTGGGGTCTTGCAAACAAGCCAAGGTGTCTCATTGTCCTGCATACGGTAATGAGATAAAGAAGTTAAGATGCAAACGTCTGCTTCCCTTAAGCAATCGTCTGGAAGGAATGAAAATGTGTTTTCCTCAAGACGCTCAAGATAGTCACGTACCAGGAAATAGCCACCAGACATAGAAAAAGTATATATAAATAAAACGACTGGTGGAAACCCGACTGCAGTCTTGTACATCTTGTGTGTGTGTCTGTGTGTTTCTTTCTGTGTCAATCCCCCGTTCTGCAATCAGGCCGCGACACCTCTCTTCTTGGCTTGTGGATGCTGTGTTCTCTCTGTATCTTCACATGGTCATCCCTCTGTGCGTGTCTGTGTCCTAATCTCCTCTTCGTTTAAGGACACCAGTCATATAGGAATAAGGCCCACCCTAATGTCCTCATTTTAGCTTAATTACCTCTTTATAGATACTATCTCCAAATAAGGTCACACTCTTGAGATACTGGGGTTAGAACTTCAACATATTAATTTCAGGGGGACACAATTCAGCCCGTAACAGTCTTCAACCAACTAATGTTAACTCATATCTCTAAAATTGTAAGTGGCATTAACATCAGCAACTAAAGTCTACATCTTTCAAAGCTTACGAAGGCATAGAATCTTTCTTAAAGCATTTTATGTGTGCACAATGGCATTTAGCAGACCAAGCAGGGTCCATCATCCCATTGGGTCACAGGGATTAATTCCATTTGATTTTCCCTTTTTGCTTAATAGATGGCTCTTAAATATAGAAAAGAAGTACACTTAATCCAACTTCGTTTCACAAACACTGACTCCTTATTCTTGAAAGCCTCTTTATGTCATTGGACACAGTTTATAGAGGAAGACCTACCAGTGAACACCCTTTTATTCCTTAGCATTAGGGCACTTAAGATCCATCTGGTGGTATTGACTGGTCTTAGCATCTCCATGTATGTGATGGGTTATTTTTTTTTTAAATCTTAAGCATTTTTAAGTGTACAGTTCAGTCAGGTTAAATATATTCATATTGTTGTGCAACAAATCCCCAGAACTTTTTCATCTTGCAAAACTGAAACTCTATGCCCATCAAACAACTCCTCATTTCTCCCTTCCCCTAGCCCCTGGTAACCATCATTCTACTTTTTGTTTCTATGAATTTGACTATTTTAGATAACTCATGTAATAAATTTGTATATATGTATATTATATATATTTAACTCCAGAATATGTTGTATATATTCAAGTAATATAAACTTTTATATTACTTTAAAAAGTCAATGTTTATTTAGATTTACACAAATAGTAACTTCTTTTTTGGTCTTTATTTTTTCATTTCAACCTTCCATCTAAGATATTTTCCTTCTGTCTACAGTAGATATTTTATAATTACTTTTTAATATATCTGAGTGCTAAAATCACTCATGTATGTTAGAAAATTTCTTAGTTTTTGCTTTAATGCAAATAAATAAATGTTCACTAGATTTTCTTCTAGGAGAAGGGGTTCATATTTTTCCTTTTAGCATTGTAAAGATATCATTCATGATTTTTGTTATTGTTTAGAAATCAGCTGTCACTTTGTCACTCATGATAATGCACATGTCTTCTGATTTTCTTATTGTGATAAAGTGCATGTAACATAAAATTTACCATTTTAAAGTGTAAAATTCAATGGCATTTAGTACATTCACAATGTTGTATAGCCATCACCACCACCTGGTTTCAGGACATTTCTATCACCCCAAAAGAAAATCCTATACCCATTAAGAAACTATTCCCCACTTACTCCTTCTGCCAACGTCTGGCAATCAATAATCTATTTTGTGTGCCTATGGATTTGATGCTCTGGTTATTTCAGATGAGTGGGATCATACAGTATGTGGCCTTTTATGTCTGGCTTCTTTCAATTAGCTTAATATTTTCAAGGTTCATCTTTGTTATAGCATGTATGAATACTTCTATTTTTATGGCTGAATAATATTCCATGTATGAATATACCTACCACGTCTTGTTTATCCATTCATCAGCTGATGGACATTTGGGTTGTTTTCACCTGTTGGCTATTGTGAATAGTGCTGCCATGAGCATTTGTGTATGAGTTTTTGTTTGAATGCCTGTTTTCAATTCTTTTGGGTACATACCCAGGAGTGGAATTTCTAAGTCATATGTTAATTCTATGCTTACCTTACTAACTGTCAAAATGTTCTCTACAGTGGCTGCCCCATTTCACATTTTCAATCATCAATGTGGGTTTCAATTTCTTTACATCCTTGCTAACATTTTCTATTTTCCCACTTGATATTTTTTGTTTTTTAAAAAATTATAGCTGTCCTAGTGGATGTGAAGTGGTATTTCATTGTGGCTTTGATTTGCATTTCCCTAATAACTAATGATGTTGTGTACCTTTTCATGAGCTTGTTGACCACTTGTATGTCTTCTTTAGAGAAGTTTCTATTGAAGTCTTTTACTCATTTTAAAATTTAGGTGTCTTTTTGTTGTTGAGTTATAAGAGTTCTTTTTATATCCTAGATACTAGACCCTTTGTCAGATACATAATTTGCAAATTTTTCTCCCATACTGTGGGTCATCTTTTTCTTTTCTTTTCCTTTTTTTTTTTTTTTGAGACAGAGTCTTGCTCTGTTGCCTGGGCTAGAGTGCCGTGGTGTCAGCCTAGCTCACAGCAACCTCAAACTCCTGGGCTCAAGTGTTCCTTCTGCCTCAGCCTCCCAAGTAGCTGGGACTACAGGCATGTGTCACCATGCCTGGCTAATTCATATATATATATATATATATATATATATATATTTTAGTTGCCCTGATCATTTCTTTCTATTTTTTAGTAGAGACGGGGGTCTTGCTCTTGCTCAGGCTGGTCTCAAACTCCTGAGCTCAAGCAGTCCTCCCGTCTTGGCCTCCCAGAGTGCAAGGATTACAGGTGTGAGCCACCGTGCCCGGCCCCTTTTACTTTCTTGATATTATCCTTTGATGTTCAAAAGCTTTCAATTTTTGTTTATTTTATTTTATTTTTTTCAAGACAGAGTCTCACTAGGGTGCCCGGGCTAGAGTGCCGTGGCGTCAGCCTCACTCACAGTGACCTCAAACTCCTGGGCCCAAGCGATCCTCCTGTCTCAGCCTCCTGAGTAGCTGGCACCACAGGCACAAACCATCATGCCCAGCTAATTTTTCTAATTTTATTAGAGGCAGGGTCTCAGTCTTGCTCAGGCTGGTATTGAACTCCTGACCTCAAGCAATCCACCCACCTCGGCCTCCCAGAGTGCTAGGATTACAGGCATGGGCCGCCGGGCCCAGCCCAAAAGCTTTTAATTTTAAAGAAGTCTAACATATCAATTTCTGTAGTCATTGCTTGTGATTGTGGTGTTACATCAAAGAAACCATTGCCAAATCCAATATTGTGACAATTTACCTGTATGTTTTTTTTCCTAGAGTTTTATAATTTTAGTTCTTTTACTATTTTGAGTTAATTTTTGTATATGGTAAGGATCCAATTTCATTATTTTGCATGTGGATATGTAGTTGTCCCAGCACTATTTGTTGAAGAGACTATTCTTTTCCCACTGACTGGTTTTGGCACCCTTACTGAAAATCAATTGACTATAGCAGATTTATTTATGGTCTCTGAATGCCATTCCATTGATCTATATGTCTATATTTATGTCAGTACTTCACTGTTTTTATTCCTGTAACTTTGTAGTAAGTTTTGAAGTTGGGAAATATGACTCCTTTAATGTTGCTCTTTTTCAGGATTGTTCTGGTTATTTGGGGTCTCCTGAGATTCCATATGAATTTTAGGATAGGTTTTTCTATTTCTGCAAAAAATGCTATTGGGCTTCTGATAGGGAATGCTTTGAATCTGCAAATTGTTTTGCATAATATTTTCATTTTAATATTAAGTCTTCCAATCCATGAATCCAGGATATCTTTCCATTTGTTTAGGTCTTCTTTAATTTCTTTCAACAGGATTTTTTTAGTTTTTATTGTACAAGCCTTGCACCTTCTTGGTTAAATTTATTCCTAAGTATTTTATTATCTTTAATGTTATTGTAAATAGAATTGTCTTCCTAATTTCCTTTTCAGATTTTTCATTGTTAGTATATAGAAATACAACTGATTTTTGCATGTTCATTTTGTATCCTGCAATGTTTTTTTTTTAAAACTGCCTAATAATTTTGGATAATTTGTCTTTTATTTTTATGTTTCCACATTCCATTGCTTTAAATATTTTATGCATAATTATTTTATATTATGTATATGATAATGTCAATATCTGATGTTCTTCAAATTGTAAATCTGCATTGATTGTTTCTGCTCACTTGTACTCAAGTCATCTTGTTGTGCATGTTTGCTGATCTATGTCTATAATCTTATAATTTTAATATGTGAGAATCCTAAAAGGCTAAAGTTGGTGTGCTTTTCCCTAGAGTGTATTTAAGAATAGTTCTTCCAGGTGCCAGAGGATACTACTTATCTGCAACTCTGTTAGCTTTCTTCTGGGGTTTATGACTTAATACAGAAGTCTCACATTCAGTTCTCCTTGCATTTTGCTCAAGGTTTAGTCTCCCAATAACAACACTAATATGGGCATTTTCCTTGTGGAAAGGTGTTCCCTTTTATATTTGTTCATTTTTCACCTCTCTCTCTTCTCATTATTTTAAATAAAAGCTCATGGGTTTGTTTTGTTTTTTGGTGGTGGTGGTGGTGAGGAGACTGGAGATTCCCCTTCAGTCTGTATAGCAATGCATTAAGAAGTATGTATTGTTGTTATGAAACACATAATATAAAAATTATCATTTTAACCATTTAAATGTACAATTCAGTGGCATTAAGTACATTTACAATGTTATGCAACTATCACCATCCATTTCCAGAAATTTTTCATCAACCCAAACTGAAACTCTGTACTCATTAAGAAATAACTCTCCATTATCCCCCTGTCAGTTCCTGGTAACTTCACTTATAATTTCTGTCTCTATGAATTTGCCTATTCTAATTGTGATGGTTAATTTTATATGTCAACTTGACTGGGCCATGGGGTGCCCATATATGTGGTTAAACTTAATTCTGCATGTGTCTGTGAGAGTGTATTTTGGTGAGATTAACATTCGAAGTGGTAGACTGAGTAAAGCAAATTGCCCTCCCTAATGTGGGTGTACTTTATGTAATCACTTGAAGGCCTGAATATAATAAAAAGGCTAAGTCTCCCTTAGTAAGAGAGAATTCTTTCTATCTGAATAATTTTGAACTGGGATTTCAGATTTTTTCTTCCTTTGGGCTCAGACTAAAACATCTTCCTATGTCTTGAGCCTGTTGATCTTCGAATTGGAACTACATTATATGTTCTCCTGATTCTCAGGTCCCTCAGACTTGGACTAGAACTACACCATCAGCTCTCCTGGGTCTCCAGGTTGCCAACTAATCCTGCATATTTTGGTATTTGTGAGATTTTGTAATCAGATGAGCTAATTCTTTATAATAAATGTGTATGTGTGTGTGTGTGTGTGTGTGTGTGTGTGTGTGTGTGTCCTGTTGGTTCCATTTCTCTAGGGAACCCTGACTAATGCAGATTTTGGTACTGAGAGTGGTTCTAGAGGAACAGAATTTTAAGGATGAGTTTTCTGGATTGGCTATTGGATTGTTTGAATTGGTTCTCTAATTTGATTAAATTTAAAGACACTAATGACTCTACTTCCAGTAGTAAAAAGAGTCCATTGTATGATTTGGCAATAGAGATATGAAAAATATCTCCATTGAATACTCTTACTCAACCACTTATAAGAAGCAAGGATCTGAGCGACTATGTATATGATACTTATGAACATATTTGTCAAACTAATGAATATAATGACATTGGCTCCTATTGTTGCTGGACAAAGTGAGGAAAGAAACAGATAAGCTCATGGATTTAAATTCCCAGCTCAAGAGCTGCATAAATTACCTGAAAGCTTCTATGTATGCCCTGAAGGAGAGGCTTATCTCTTGTACCCACAGGTCTGAGATTTCTGAAAATCAAACCCAGAATCTCATCCTGTGTGGCTGAATTACAATGCAAGTTGAATTTCCAGCCTCACAGGATGTCTACTATTAAATTGAGGGCATTGATTGGAAAGGAATGGAATCCTGAAAGTTGTAATGTGAGCATGTGGAAAGATTAAGCTGAGGACATTGAACCCCTAAGTTCTGATGAGTCTTATTTGCCAATGGAAGCAAACTCTCCATCCCCAATGAAAGAGGTGACTCCACTTCCAGTGGAAGTAGCCTCCCCATCTCCAGTGGCCTCTCTATCCCCATCTGAAGGGATTATTTCTCTATTGCCTGAGGAAAATGTAATCGCTTCCTCTGAGGCAGTTGACATGTAAGATAATGTTGATTCTCCTCAGGACCCACCTACACCACCTCTCTTTGTTTTTAGACCTAAAACTATGCTCAAGTCACAGCAAATCCTTGAAAGTGAGGTACAAAGTATGACCCATGAGAAGGAGCACTACATTCAAAAAGAACTACTTGAGTTTTCTAATTTATACTAATATATCCAGGAAAGATGTGCGGGAATGGATACTAAGAATGTGGGATAATGGTGGAAGAAACATAAAGTTGTATCAGTCTGAATTTATTGATACAGGCTCATTGAGCAAAGATTCTGCATTTAATATTGCAGCTTGTGGAATTAGAAAAGACTCTTATTGTTTGGTAGATTGGCTGAAACATGGACCAAAGGATGGCCCACAGTGAGTGAAATAAAAATGATGGACTTGTCTTGGATTAATGTAGAGAAAGACATTCAAAGGCTTAGGGAGACTGGGACATTAGAGTATATTTGTACTTTAAAATCTACTCGCCCACCATGGGATGGTCCAGAAGATACATCTTTCACCATAACTGTGAGAAATAGATCTGTGAGGGAAGCCCCAGCATCCCTGAAGAGCTCTGTGATTGCTATTCTGTGTAGGCTGGACCTTACAGTGGGAACTGCTGCCACTAAATTTGGAAACCAACATGCAATGGGAATAGTTGGATCTCAAGGTTCCCTAGGGTATCTCTTAGTATTACCATGCCCTGTGATTAAGGTCAATGGAAAATTGCAGCAACCCAATTCAGGCAGGACTAATAGCGGCCCAGGCCTTTCAGGAATGAAGGTTTAAGTCATCCCACCAGGTAAAGAACCACAACCAGTTGAGGTACTTGCTGAAGGCAAAGAGAATGGGTAGTGAGAGAAGGTAGTTATAAATACCAGCTATAACCAGGTCACCAATTACAGAAATGAGGACTCTCATTGTCATAAGTATTTCCTAATTATTTTGTTATGAATGTTTGTGTGTATGTATAGTATTTTTGTTTTATTCCTTTTCTTACCCCCTCGTATAACTTATGATGTATTGACTATATAATAGTATTTAAGTATAATTAACTTTACTTCATAGAATTTATGTCATGAGATATCAAGGAGAAGAGCTTTTTCCTGCCTTCAGATTTGAACTAAAACATCTTAGGTCTTCCTGGGTTTCAAGGCTCCTCTGGGTCATCTCCAGCTTGCTGATTCACCCTGCAGATCTTGGGACTTGTCAGCCTCCATATTAGTCCAATTCCATATATGAGATTATATGTAATATAATCTCCTATTGGTCTGTTTCTTTGGATATCCCTAATTAATGCACTCATATAAGCAGAATCATACGATATTTATCCTTTTATGTCTGGCCTATTCACTTAGAATGTTTTCAAAGTTTGTCCATGTTGTAGTGTGAATCAGAGATATAACCTTTTTTAAATGGGGACTTCGTCTAGAATACCCATTGTCTAGACTTTAGTCCACCAAACTGCTAGAAGCAGAAGTGTTTAATCCAGTCTTAAGGAATTAGGGAATTCTTCTTGGAGGAGATGATGTTTATCTGAGACTTGAGGAATGAGTCAGGTGAAAGGTGTACTAGGAGGTTGCTAGAAAAATATTCCTGGTAGAAGAAACAGTACGTATATAAAAATCTGGTGTGAGATATAATGTGTTGTAATTAGGGACCTGAGAATTTCTTAGTATGGATGGAGCTTAGAGAGCAAGAGGGAAAGTGGCAAGAGACTGTACTAGAGAGATTGGTAAAGGCCACATCATAGTGAATTCTTGGTGAAAAAGAACATAAACAATACCGTAGATATGAACTATATTCTTCCTCCATTACTTATGGGATGATAAGAATTTATGTCATGTCTTCTAATCAGCACATTTGTTGAATTACCCAGAAAACTCAAATCAAGAATGAAGACTGTCCAGACCATTAAAGTTAAAGGTCAGCAAGGCTTGGGGATCTTGCTGATGAGGATACAAACATTATTAAGCATCTGGCAAATAACTCTCATTCTTCTTCATTCCTCTGATTCTTGCCATTATCCTGAATGACATTAACATCTGTAAGGAGAATTAACTCTTGGCTCTATTCTACTCTTTTCTTGGGATGTTTCCTTGTTTTTAGAATCACTTTTTTTATCTCAGAATGCCTTTCACAGTGTCTTGTTACCATAGGTACTCTGTAAATTTTACCCTGAAAGTTTGGGCATATACCAACCTTGTTATGTTTCTAAATGTCAAGCTCTAGGAGAGTTTTTTTGTCTTTTATATGAGAGTAGCATACCTTTACTTGGCCATTCTGAAAAAAGAGAGTCCAGTGCTGGCCATCTTGACTGCTGGAGATGAGGAACTCCTTCACATACATGCTGGTAAGGAGAGATTTTACTCCCTGGGTGGTAATTGCTGTGACTTTAATCGTCTTCTGGAAGTTCACTTGCAGCCATTCTTTTGGATTATTCACCTGGGGAAGTCAATGTTGGACTAGTATCCTCTTGATCACCATTTGCTCCCAGAAATCCCCAAATCCCTTCTTAACCAGCACTTCTTATCACAGCACTTATCACTCTGTATTCCAAGGATTTGTCAGTTTCCCTTATTAGACTCTAAGACACTTGAGGGCCAAAATCTTCCATGATTCATCTGTGCATCCCTAGGGTCAGCCATTTAATAGGTGCCTAGTCAATGTTTGCTGAATGAATACATGAACCATATATGGGCTGAGTAGAGTATAAAAAGTTTGGCAATGTGGTATACAACCTATTTTGTTTAAAATAAGCCCCTAGAGAAGCAGAGACAATTAACTCCATTCATCCCCCACCAAAAAAGCTATTCAGTGATTGAAAAATCACTGAGTGGCTCTGGAAAATATTTGTGCATGACTGTAACCCTTTCCTTTGAAGCAATGAGAAACCTGGAAAGAAAGCTAAGTGTTGATATTTATTTGTAAAATATACTTTAGCTACTATAATTATTTGACAGATATTAGCCCAGTAGTGGATATAGTGATTTTTCTTCCAGGAGGTTCAATTAGGGATCATTTTCCCAGAAGGATGCTATGAGAAATCACATGGCACATCCACTAAATGCCTGTGGGTTGTCTGCCCATAGTCAGCTTTCCCTGACACTCTTTGTAGGAATAACAGTTGACAGAAATATCTCTGAAGAAATAATCAAGGGATTCCCCTGTTTTTCCCCAACCACTACTCCCTTCTCTGGACCAGTTAAATGGTAAGTCTGTTGCCTCTTACCTGTGGTCTCCAGGCATTAGTCCTTCCCTGGAGGTTAAGTCGGGCTTGTGAAGGAGACCAGGTGGCAAACATATTGGTGAGGTAGGATGAGGCAGTAATCTGTGCATCTGATATTTCTTTACTCTCCATTCCCAACGGCATGCTGCAACCTCAAAGAAATGAATGGAGAATGTTATCACAAGGACAGGCCGTGTCCTAGGTTATACTGGGCTGTCTCCACCTATACTCTAGGACTGTCATCATGACATCATTTTTTAGGTATTAACTTTTGCAGAGATTCTATTATTGTTAACATGCCCCTGTTTTCTGTGCATCTCTGCTCAGCTCTGTTTGATTTTCCTTGTTAATAGTAGCATAGGAGGTGGCTGCCTCTGGGGAATCCCAAGGGTAGGGTAAAAAAAGTCCTGGCTTTATCTAAGACTGTGCTGGTTTTAGCACTGATAGTTCTGTGTCCTTAGACTGGGACTCCTTTCCCCCCAGTCTCAGGATAACTAGGAAAGTTAGTCACCTTACCTATGGTTGGGTGAGGAATGGATATGAGATGACTTGAACTTACTATTTAAATCACAGCCCATCAACTCCATACGAAGAGTGCTGCGGATGCTATAATGAGTTGGGTGCAAACGGATGTACCGAGCAATAATTGGAGGGTTAAAAACATTGTGTTTTATCCCAGATGAATCCACATTGCCAAAGAATACCTGTGGGGAGGGGTTAGCACAAATACATGGAAAGTGAATACAGAGTGTAAAGCCATTTCTCCCCATCACATCTTCCTTCTAGTTTTGCTTTGTGCATTTCTCAAGAGCATTCAACATCCAAATAAAACAATTATGGCTAGACAGATGTTAGGAAGGTATACACAAAGGAAGAAAGCACTAGGAAGGAGAGTGGAACAAGAGAGATTAGGTCTGGGGCAAATGAAGTAGTTTTCTACTTTGGGTTCCTGTAAAAGGCTCATAAAAGTTAAGGAAGCCATTTAGGACTTCGACACCCCAGCATGGCTCACAAACCACCACCAGCAGCATCACCTGGAAGCAATTATATAGTACCAGGGGAGTGATATCAGTGAGTTGGTTGAATAGGAGGCCCCCAGCTCTTATCCACTTACAGGAACAATAATTTGGCAGCTGTCTATGGACAAAAGTGCCTTTGTTGGAGCCTTGGGATCCAAGTAGGAGGTTGAGAAACCCTAGAGTAGCCCAAGACTGAGGATGGCTGCTTTGATAAGCCAGGCTTACATTCTGGTGGTGGGCCTGCCAATCATGGTTCTGGCTGTGGACCCAGAAGCGGCCTACCACCCTGTGGACTTGGTTCCAGCCCTGCTTGTATATGGTCCTGCCACCAGCCCTATCTGTCAAAGGATCTGTAGGAACAACTCCCATTGGCACCATTAGTAACAGGCCTGTTGACTATGAACCCTGAAGCAGCCCTGTACTCAGCTTTAGAACTGCACTGCCATGGTCTGGGGGCAGTTCTTCCTGCCCAGGAAACTGATGGGAGCCATGCCCCCAGAAACAGGTCTGCCAACTGGACATCACTGTGGACTTGACTCCAGTCCTACTTGAGGCAATCCTACCTACCTAGGGATCTGGTAGAAGCTGTGTCCATCTGTGCCCTCGTAACAAGCCCATCAACTATAAGCCCAGCTGGGGACCCTGAAGCAGCCCTGTGATTCAGGCCCACTCCACCACTGTCCACAGGCAGTGCTGTCTGCCCAAGTACCTAGTCAGATCCACACCGGTCCACAGCACTGGTAATGGGCCCACTGTCTAAGGACCCAACTGAAGACCCAGAAGAGGTATCTGTTCTTTCAAATGCACAGACATCAATGCAAGACTACACAGATCACAAAGAATCAGGCAAACATGACACCACCAAAGGGAGCTAATAAAGCTCTAGTAACCAACCTTAAATAAATGAAGATTCATGAAATGCTTGACAGAGATTTCAAAATAATCATTTAGAGAAGCTCAGTCAG
Organism: Avahi laniger; assembly: GCA_963575035.1. Lineage (NCBI taxonomy): Eukaryota > Metazoa > Chordata > Mammalia > Primates > Indriidae > Avahi > Avahi laniger. The sequence goes on along the minus strand of CAUYSK010058765.1, from coordinate 8,579 downwards.
CTATAAGAGAACACAGGTAGACAACTAACAAAATCAGGAAAACAATACATGAACAAAATTAGAAGTTTAATAAAAAATAAAAGCCATAAGAAAGAACCAAAAAGAAATCCCAGAGCTGAAGAACATTATGACTGAACTGAAAAATTCAATAAATATCTTCAATAGCATACTCAATCACATGGAAGAAAGAATCGAGGACATTGAAGACAGGTCATTTGAAATTATCCAGTTAGAGGAACAAAAGAATAACGAGGAAGAGTGAAGAGAGTATACGTGACTTATGGGACAACATCAAGAAAAATAATATACACGTTATAAGAGTCTTAAAAGGAGAAGAGAGAGAGAAAGGACGTTTACTTAAATAATGTGTGAGAACTTCCCAAATATAGGGAGGGAAATGGACATCTCAATTCATGAAGCCCTAAGGTCTCCAAAAAGGTTGGACCCACAGAAGTCTACAATATGACACATTATAATTAAATTATCAAGAATCAAAACAAAAAGAGAATTTGGGGGCAGTAAGATAAAAGTGAATTGTCACATATAAGACTATGAGCAGATTTCTCAGCAGAAATCTTGCAGGCCAGGAGAGAGGAGAATGATTTCAAAGTACTAAAAAAAACCTTTCCAACCAATCCAACCAAAAACACTTTATCTGAAAAACTGTTCTTTAAGAATGAAGAAGAGATAAAGACTTTCCCAGAAAAATAAAAACTGAAGGGGTTCATCTCCACTAGACCTGCCTTACAAGAAGTGATAATAGGAGTTCTTCAAGTTGAAATGAAAAGACACTAAACAACAACATGAAACATATGAATGTTTAAATATCACTGCTAAAAGGCAAATATAAAGAAAAATACAAAATATTGTAACACAACGATGGTATAAATCACTATTAATACCAGTATATAGATTAAAAGAAAAAGAACAGTAGCAATAACTATAAGAGAAATTTGTCAATGGAAACACAATATAAAAACTGTGAACTAAATAAACCTTTTTTTCTTTATAAATTACCCAGCCTCAGGTATTCCTTTATAGCAACACAAACAAAGACAGAAAATTGGTACTGGGGAGTTGGGTGTTACCATAAGGATACCAGAAAATGTGGAAGTGGCTTTGGAACTGGGTAATGGGCAAAGGTTGGAAGAGTTTGGAGGGCTCAGAAGAAGACACAAAGATGAAGAAAAGTTTGGAACTTCTTAGAGATTGGTCAAGTGATTGTCACCAAAATGCTGATAGAAATATAGATAGTAAAAGGCCATGCTGGCAAGTTCTCATATGGAGATGAGGAATTTATTGGGAACTGGGGCAAAGTGCACCCTTGTTACACCTTAACAAAGAACTTGGCTGCATTATGTCCATGCCCTTTAGCTTTGTGGAAGGATGAAGGTAAGAGTGATGACCTAGGGCAGTGGTCTCCAAACTTTTTGGCACCAGGGACTGGTTTCATGGAAGACAGTTTTTCCGGGGATGGGGGATGGGGGAGGGTATCGTGGTGGGGGTGGTGTGGAGCTCAGGCGGTGATGCATGGCCCTTTCCCTAACAGGCCATGGACTGGTAATGGGGCGCAACCCAGGGATTGAGGACTGCAGGCCTAGGGTATGTGGTGAAAGAAATTTCTAAGCAGCAAAGACTTCAAGAAGTGGCAGGGCTGCTTTTAACAGCTTACAGTTAGATATGGCAGAAAGGAATGACTTAAAGTTGGAATTTATAATTGAAAGGGAAGAAGAGCATAAAAATTTGGAAAATTCTCAGCCTGGCCATGCGTTAGGGAAGGAAAGAGCATTTTCAGGAGTGTAATCCAAGCAGGCTGTAGAGCAACCATTTGCTAGAGAGATTAGCACAGATGAAAGAGAGCCAGGTGTTAATAGCCAAGACAATGGGAAAAAGGCCCCAAAGACACTACAGATATCGTTCAGGCAGGCCCTTCCATTACAGGCCCAGAGGCTTAAAATGGTCTGGGGGGTTGCCCTGCACCACCTCAGGATATTTCTCTTGGCATCCCTGCTGCTCCATCACCAGCTACAGCTCAAAAGGCCTCAGATATTGCTTGGACCACTGCTCCAGAAAGTGCAACCAGTAAGCCTTGGTGGTGCCCACATGGTGCTAACTCTGCAGGCATTCCAAATGCAAGAGTAGTGGAGGCTTGGCAGCTTCCACCTAGATTTCAGAGGAGGTATGGGAAAGCCTCGGTGTCCAGGAAGAAGTCTGCCAAAGGGGCAGAGCCCCCACCTAGAGATTCTACTAAGGCAATGCTAGCTGGAAATGTGGGGTTGGACCCCCCACAGAGAGTTCCCAACAGGGCACTGCCTAGTGGAGCTGTGGGAGCAGATCCATCATCCTTCAGACCCAAGAATTATAGAGCCACTAGCTATGTGCAATCTCACCCTGGAAAAGCCATAGGCATTGGATGCCAACTCATGAGAGCAGCCACGTGGGTTTTGCCCAGCAAAGCCATGGGGATGAGGCTGCCCAAGACCTTGGGAGTCCACCCTTCAAACCAGTGTGCCCTGGATGCAAGACATGGAGTCAAAGATTATTTCAGAGCTTTAAGGTTTAATGTTTGCCCTGCTGGATTTCACACTTGCGTGGGGCCCGTTAACCCTTTCTTTAGGCCATCCCTTTTGGAATGAGAATGTTTACCAATGTCTGTTACACCATTATAACTTGGAAGTAAATAACTTGGCTTTGATTTTATAGGCTCACGGCTGGAAGGAACTTGTCTTGAGTCTCAGATGAGACTTTGGACTTTAGACTTTGAAGTCAGTGCTGGAACAAGTTAAGACTTTGGAGGACTATCGGGAAGGGATGATTGTATTTTGTATGTGAGAAGGGCACGAAATCTGGGGGACCAGAGGCTAAATGCTATGGTTTGGATATGGTTTGTTTGGCCTTACAAAAACTCATGTTGAAATTTGATCTCCAATGCTGGAGGCAGGGCCTAAGGGGAGGTGTTTGGGTCATTTAGGTGGATCCCTCATGAAAGGCTTGGTGCTCTCCTTGCAGTAATGAGTGAGTTCTTGCTCTATTAGTTTCCATGAGAGCTGATTGCTGAGTGGAGCCTGGAACCTCCTCACTCTTTTGCTTCCTCTGTCACCATGTGATCTCTGCACATGCCAGTTTCCCTTCCACTTCTGTTGTGAGTGGAAGCAGTCTGAGGCTTTCACTAGATGCAGGTGCTGGTGCCATGCTTCTTGTACAGCCTGCAGAATTGTGAGTCAAATATATTAGTTGGTGCAAAAGTAATTGTGGTTTTAGCATTGTTGAAATTAGCCATTTGATATTGGAATACATTCTTAAATAAATATGGTTATGTTATACATCATTTCAATGCACGTTTCTCACTTTATGTATTTTTGCTAATAACTTATTACTTGCTGTTTATTTTATATTGATTTTAGACTATGGAAATGATGATAGACAAAAAGTAAATTTGAGCAATTTTCTTATTCAAGTTCAAAATGGGTTGTAAAGCAGAGGAGACAACTTGTAACATCAACAATGCATTTGGTTAAGGAACTGCTAATGAATGTACAGTGCAGTGGTGGTTCAAGAAGTTTTGCAAAAGAGACAAAAGCCTTGAAGATGAGGAGCGCAGTGGCCAGCCATTGGAAGTTGACAACGACCAACTGAGAGCAACCACTGAAGTTGATCCTCTTACAACTACACAAGAAGTTGCCCAAGAACTCAGTGTTGACCATTCTATGGTCATTCGGCATTTGAAGCAAATTAGAAAGGTGAGAAAGCTCAATAAGTGGGTGCCTCATGAGCTGACCAAAAATCAAAAAAAATCGTCATTTTGAAGTGTTGTCCTCTCTTCTTGTATGCAACAACAATGAACCAGTTCTCAATTGGATTGTGACATCTGACAAAAATTGTATTTTATATAACAACTGGTGACAACCAGCTCAGTGGTTGGACTAAGAGGAATCTCTAAAGCACTTCCCAAAGCCAAACTTATATCACAAAAAGGTCATGGTCACTGTTTGGTGGTCTGCTGCCAGTCTGATCCACTATAGCTTTCTGAATCCTGGCAAAACCATTCCATCTGAGAAGTATGCTTAGCAGATCCATGAGATGCACTGAAACACCTGCAGCTGGCATTGGTCAACAGAAAGGACCTAATTCTTCTCTACGACAACACCCAACCGCACATCACACAACCAATGCTTCAAAAGTTGAACGAATTGGGCCATGAAGTTTTGCCTCATCTGCCAAATTCACCTGACCTCTTGCCAATGGACTACAGTTTCTTCAAGCATCCTGACAACTTCTTGCAGGGAAAACGCTTCCACAACAGGAGGATGCAGAAAATGCTTTCCAAGAGTTCGTTGAATCCCAAAGCAGGGATTTTTATGGTACAGGAATAAACAAACTTATTTATTATTGGCAAAAATGTGTTGATTGTAATGGTTCCTATTTTGATTAACAAAGATGTATTTGAGCCTAGTTATAATATTTAAAATTCACTGTCCAAAACTGCAATTACTTTTGCACCAACCTAATATCTCTTTTCTATATAAATTGCTCAGTCTCGGGTATCCATTTATAGCAACACAAAGACCCCATCTATAGGAAATCTCCAGAATATGCAAACCTCCACAGACAGAAAGCAGATTATCAGTTGCCAGGGACTATGGGGAGTGTGGGGGTGGTGGGGGTGGGGGTGGCAGTGGCATGCATATGGGTGCGTGTGTACCTGGGAGGTGGTGTGGGGTGTGGGGAGTGACTGCTTAATGGGTACAGGGGATTCTTCTGGGAGTGGTGAAAATGTTTTGCAACGATGGTCATGATGGCTGCACAACATTGTGAATGTACTTAATGGCATTGAGTCGAACCCACCCTCCCCACCCCTCCATCTTTCGCACCATGTTCCCATCCAGTAGGAAGCGGGAGTTCCGCAAGGAGAGAGTCCAGGGGCGAGGGTGAGCAGCACCCTCCCACCCCATGGCCTGCCATTTCTAAGCCCAGGCCTGCTGCCCGCGGGCCACCTGGGAGGCAATGATGCCACCGGGCATGCATGTCACGCAGCTGGCTCCCCGACCAATGAGGGACTGGTCCGTGGTCGTTAGGATACAGAGTACTGGACCGAGGATTGGCATCTTGAGAGGCATTGCATTGAGCTAGGCTGGGCGGAGATAGCACATGCAAGGTCCAGCATGCCGGGCATGCAGAGCTGCTGAGGGTCCTCCCGTCGTCAGAGCCAGATCCGCTCTCGCACAGCCAGAGCCAAGCTGGCATTCTCAGTGAGCCACATGGAGGGCCTTCTGTGGGAGCGCCACTACGCCCAGAGGCTGAGCTCCTCTGCACCAGTTTTCCTCGCTGCCATAGTCCAGTACCTGACCGCCAAGGTCCTGGAGCTGGCGGGCAACGAGGCCCAGAACAGTGGCAGGAGGTGCATCACCCCCGAGCAGGTGGACATGGCCGTCCACAACAACGCACTGCTCAGCGGATTCTTCGAGACCAAGACTGTCGCTCCATAGATTAATATGATTGTATTAGAGACAGAGGTGGTGTCATCAGTTTTGCAGGACTTTGCCCTGAAGGAATATGTGAACGTGTTAGTTTGCATATCGAAAGCTGCTTCATCTCAGGAGGGCATCTCAAAGGTCAGTAGCAGCTGCTTTCCAAGGTGACACTGCAGTCTCAAACCTGTGGTTCTCGCCTGCTTTGAACGACAAAGCAGGTCTGCAAGGGGCCACAGGATGAGAGCTGATCAAAGAGTGCCTGCCTGAGACATAGACACCTAAAAACAATAAGCCCAAGGGACAGTTCCTGCTTAAACTCCAGACTACCTGTCTCAGTACACAATAACTTGATAAAGAAAATATGGAGCCACTATATCTCTGTTTAACCCTTCTGTTAAGTGATACATTTACCTTAGAACTTAGAGTTAGTCTTTGAAAGATTTTGTAACCATTTGTTCAGGTAGATAGAGTTAGTTAAGGGGTCTGAAGAAGCCTTTTGAAAAACTTTTAACCTAAGAGGAACTACCTATTATCATGTAAATCTGTTACCCCTGGCAACCGATCACTGTACCTATAAATACCCATGTAAAACTTCACTGGTGGCCCTTGTGATTAACGGAGAAATCACAAGGTCCCCTGAGTATCCCGCTTTTGTCTATTACCTTTATAAATCTATAAAACTATACCTTCGTCTCTGTGTATTCTTTTATTTCTGTTATTTTTCATTTTCTATTATTTTCTTATCCTTTGCGATGACCCCTACCTAAGGGACCCGATTTTTTGCTGGAAGCGTAGCTAACTCTCCGCACACGACGATCTCCCAGGTTGCCCCGGCGCAGGAGTAGCTTATGACAGCTGGCTCCCAGATCTCAGACGTCCTTCCCTCCACCCATCTGCTCGCCCACCCGGAGCCAAACTCGCCCCTCTCTCTGGCCACCCAGGGCAACCCCGCCGGCCCTGGGCCTTCAGCAAGTTCTGTCAATAAAGTGTTTAAAGAAACCCAGGGGCCTGCTTGAGTCACTTTCCGTCGGAGGGGGTTATGAGACATCCATAGCAGGAGGGAGGGAAGGGCAGGCGGTGGAGGTCTGGTGGTAGCGTGTGGTGGGGTGGGAGTCAGGGATGGCACAGTGGAGCAGAGACATCCATAGCCAGAGGCAGGGAAAGGCAGGCGGTGAGAGTCTCTGGGTGGGGTGGGGTGGGAGTCAGGGATGGCACAGAGGAGCAGTCTCTCCCTGTGACAGTACAGGGGGTGGCCCTGGGTGGGAAGGGCTGGCTGGGGTGGGAGCATAGAAGCCTTCCCCATCAGCTCTGAGCAAGTCAGGGCCTGCCTGGTGAATTCCCCAGAGTCATGGGGTTCGCTGGGGTGCAGTTCAAAACCATGACTGCGGCGTGGTCTAAGGGCAGCCAGGGTTGGGGTGCAGAGGTGGACGAAGAGATCGGCATGGGCTCCAGTGGGGCAGGGATTTTGGGAGGGAAGAAAGAGGAGTGATGAGGGGAACAGCTCAGAAATACACAAACACGGAATGAGGGTCAGCAGGGTCACGAGTGTAGCTTTGGTCGTGTCCAAATGGAGATGCTATGGGACGCCTTTAGCAACCAAGAGAGACAAGCCGTAAGCTGGCAACATCTGGCGCGAGGCAAGGCCCCGCCTGCTTGTACAGGACCCTGGATTTGATTTGCATACGGAGCAGGCATCTGGCCAGGCTCCGCCCCAAGACCCTTGATTTGCATACGCCGCTCGCAGCCGGGCCAGGCCCCGCCACCGATCCCGCTCTTTGCATATCACCAGGGCAACGGGGCGGGCAAGGACTCCCGAGCCGGCGCGGTTGCCTCGGCCAGCCCCAGGGAGACGCCCGGCACGTCGCGGCCCCCGACCGGTGGCGCCCTCACGTCCACTGGCTGCGTCATCGCGCCCGGAGGCGCTTGGGATGGCTTACATGGCGGCGGCCGCGGCCGGCCTGGGCGGCGGCGCGGGACCCGGTCCCGAGGCCGGGGACTTCCTGGCCCGGTACCGGCTGGTGTCGAACAAGCTGAAGAAGCGGTTCCTGCGGAAGCCGAACGTGGCGGAGGCGGGCGAGCAGTTCGGGCAGCTGGGCCGTGAGCTGCGCGCCCAGGAGTACCTGCCATACGCGGCCTGGTGCCAGCTGGCGGTGGCGCGCTGCCAGCAGGCGCTTTTCCACGGGCCCGGGGAGGCACTGGCCCTCACCGAGGCCGCGCGCCTCTTCCTGCGACAAGAACGCGACGCGCGCCAGCGCCTGGTCTGCCCTGCCGCCCACGGGGAGCCGCTGCAGGCCGCCGCCAGCGCCCTGGGCGCCGCCGTGCGCCTGCAGCTTGAGCTGGGCCAGCCGGTCGCCGCCGCCGCCCTCTGCCTCGAGCTAGCCGCCGCCCTGCGCGACTTGGGTCAGCCGGCCTCCGCTGCCGGCCACTTCCAGCGCGCTGCCCAGCTCCAGCTGCCCCAGCTGCCGCTAGCCGCGCTGCAGGCTCTAGGTGAGTCCGCCTCCTGCCAGCTGCTGGCGCGCGACTACAATGGCGCCTTGGCGGTCTTCACGCGCATGCAGCGCCTGGCGCGGGATCACGGCGGCCATCCCGTGCAGCCGCCGCCACCGCCAGGGCCCCAGCCCGGACCCGGCGTGACACCCGCCCTGCCGGCCGCGCTGCTTCCTCCGAACGACGGCTCTACGTCTCCTTCTCCCGCAGCCCTGGGCGCCTTCTCAGACGTCCTGGTCCGCTGCGAGGTGTCTCGCGTGCTACTGCTGCTGCTCCTGCAACCACCGCCCGCCAAGCTGCTGCCGGAGCATGCCCAGACCCTGGAGAAGTACTCCTGGGAGGCTTTTGACAGCCACGGGCAGGAAAGCAGTGGGCAGCTTCCCGAGGAGCTCTTTCTGCTGCTCCAGTCCCTGGTCATGGCTACCCACGAAAAGGACACGGAAGCCATGAAGTCGCTGCAGGTGGACATGTGGCTACTGTTGACTGCTGAGCAGAACCACCTCCTTCACCTCGTTCTGCAAGAAGCCATCTCCCCCTCGGGACAGGGGATCTGATGATAAATCACAGTAACCAAATGACTTTGTGCCTGCTATCAAACCTCACACATCCACCTTTGCATTT